>PVHX01000442.1:265158-305935 GCA_004024805.1 Geosciurus inauris | reverse complement strand
TAATCTGCTTATAATTTTGTGCAAAGTTAGAAAAATTATGATTGTAATAATTTTTTTTTCTATTTGCCTCAACAAATGTTTTCAGTGAATAGTGTGTACAGCTTCTGAAAATTTGTGTTTTTTCTGTTATGTTTGATAACATGTATTTAAATGCAACTTTTGAGAAAAATAAATAAAAATTAAAATTAAAAAAAAAAATTAAAAAAAAAAAAAAAGAAAAAAGAAAAAGAAAGAAAGAAGATAGTATAGGAAAAATCATTGTGGTTTAGAATAATTTTCTGATTTGGAGCAGGATCCCAGCTAGTTACTGACAAGGTAGACAGGGCCAACCCTGTGGAGACTGAAGCCTGGGTTAAGCAGAAAAAGCTCCAAGAAAGAGAACTCAGGTTAACTGCAGAACTCATGACTCAAAAGAAAAAGGTTGAGGGTGGGTGGGCAGGAGATACTCAGGAACTCCAGATGATGCTCAGTTTAGAGTTTGGATGACCAGATAGATGGGATTACCATTCTCTGAAAGAGGAGATATGGGATGAGGGATTCAGCTTTGTTTGTACCAAGTTTGGGATGTATATGGGACATCCAGATAGCAGTGTTCAAATCAAGGGGTAGCTTGGAATGAGTCATAGTCTCCCATTATTTTAAGTAACTGTCTAATTGACCATCCCAATTATAGCCACAGTTGTGGTACATACGGTGTGTATGCTACACAAAGATACTTTTAGGACAAGCTTTCTCTTCCCACTAGAGTGCTGTTTTCTTAGGGTGATGAAGTATTTTATTTACTCTGAGCATTTATAACTAATATTTGAGAACATATTCTATTGAACTTAATCTAAGAGAAGATCAACTTTCACTTTTTTTATATCTCAATACTGGGTATTGATGAGAGGGAGTATAATTACAAGAAAAATTATGTCAAAACTTTATAAGTAAGTTCTGGGTGTTAGTATGTTTACACACAACAAGATGTGAAGTTCTTTGGCTGCAAGACAGAACATTTGGTTTACTAAGTTAATCAGAACCTCTCCTCATGCTGAGATGGCTTCTTGGTATCTCTCCTGCTGTTGACCTTTAGCATGGCTATCTGCGATCACATGAATGGAGGTGAATGGAGAGATATTTGTCATATTAATTCCAAAAAAGAGCATGTAACCCATTACTACAGTAACAAGGAGGTAGACAGGTAATGTAACTGCTCAGTAGTTTTGAGGCCAACAGATTAAGCCTAAGGAGTTTAGCCCAGATTCAGGAATAAGAGCTCACATCAGATCAAGTATGAAAAAAATCAGAAGCTAAGAAAACAACAAAACCATAAATAGCTCTGGTCATGGTGACAAAGAATTTTTCACCTTTTCCCCTGTGATTTAAGACAATCCCAGCTCTGAGTTCTGGATGCACATGCCCATCAGGAATTGCAGTTGGGGTCAGGACAGAGTGAAAGGTGTGATAGCCACCCGGCTCTGGCTCCTGGGAACTGTGACCATCACTGGGTAGGAACATCCAGAGTGCTGTTTCTTTTTTATGGGGTGTGGGTACCAGGGATTGAACTCAGGGACACTCAACACTGAGCCACATCCTCGTCCCTTATTTTGTGTTTTATTTAGAGAGTGGGTCTCACTGAGTTGCTTAGCACCTCGCTGTTGCTGAAGCTGGCTTTGAACTTGCGATCTTCTGGCCTCAGCCTCCTGAGCCACTGGGATTTCAGGCATGCGCCACTGTGCCTGGCCCAGAGTGCTGTTTCTAAACCTCTCCCATATGGACATTCTGGGGACTCTACTGTCAGAGAGAGGTGTGTATTGTGTAGTTGTATGTATGGGCCCAGAGATCAGGAGCAACACTAGGGAAGGAAATAAATTCTTTGAAATTGTTAGCATAAAGAGAGTGATGTCGTTCACAGGAGAGAAAGGAAGTGCTCAAGAAAAATGTATCCAGTGAGAACAGGAGCTACTAGAGAAACCTGAGCAGTGCTAACATCTGAGAGTCACAGAGGTGATTAAAGGAGAGGAGAGAATGGTGTCTAGGAAATCAAGGTAGAAGAGAGCTCCATGGAAGACAGAAAGATTGAACTTCTACCCACAGGAGCTGGGAGGAAGGTTGCTTTGTGGGGTGGGGAGAGTGGGGTAGGTGGTGTTCTGTCCTCTGTCTGCCTCTCCAGGCTGACAAGGCAGCCTAGTTGCAAGCATCCAGGAGAGCTCTTTGCCCTTGAATGTTTGCAAACGGACTTCAGTTTCATTCTGCCTGAGCTCTCTGACTCCATCCTCTGCTGATGCAGGCTAGCATGGGGTGACCCTTAGGCTCCACTAAGATAACCTAATAACCGCTTGGCCAGAGTACCCCATCTTTCCCAGAGCCCACGAGAGACAGGGATGGTGAACTAATCACTTGCCACCAAAACAGCAGTTGCTGCCACCCCCCACTCAGGATCATCTTCAAGCTGCCTGCTAGGTTGGTTGAAATGCCTTTTATTTAGCTTTCTGTTAATTTGCTAAACACTGTTTTGGTCTATGTGACTGTAGAATATAAAAATGCAGTAGGTGGTTTATAGGAGACAAGTTGCAAGAGAATGCTCAGTGCTCTGAGCAACACACACAATACCTACCCTCCGAGGGCTGGATTTTCCCTCGGGCTAACAGGGAGCGTGCTAAGCCAGGTTCCCCATCCTCTTTACGGCTCTCTTTGACCTGCTCCTCCCCTTAGTGCTGTGTGGTGGGCGTACAACTGTTGCAAGTAGGTGGCACAGCTGTTTGCTTTGACTGCCTCTGTACCTCAGGGATCCCAGCCACACAGTTAACATTGCAGGATGAAAATGGCATTTATGCTTTAATAAACTCACCCTATTTCTTTGTTAGAGGGAAAATGGGGGGGGGGATCCCACCCACCACGTTGCCAGCTACATGTCACTGCTCAGAGCACACCACAGTCGCTAATGTTTTCCAAATTCTCCCTTGCATTGGAAATGGAAACCATTAGAAAAATATTGGGATGGTGTGAAGATTTCCCAAACACCTGCCTCCCACCTCTTATGCACATATGCCCAGTTTTTGCAATGCATGTATGGTTTTGTTTTGTTTTGTTTTTTTTCTTTTTGGTGCATTTTCATTTACAAGTACATGTATATTTTATAAGTGTATGTGTACATGCTTCTTGGTGATTTACTTGTAAATTTCCTAAATGGGGTAGCCACACAAAGGTCGCCAAGCTGTGGACGGAATTAAATAGCATTTCCTAATAGGAAATAATAAAGCAGGCGTCAGATACTGATAGGCGAGAGGGAAAATGCATTTTCAACCGGAAAGTTATTGAGTGTTTATAATCAAGGAGCTGATTCCGTAGAGGGGGGGAAGCCCGCCCTTCTCTTCCCTGTCAAATAAATCACCACAGACTCTCAAAGTTGTCGTTGGGAAGAGCTAAATCTTTCAGCCTTGGCTCCTTTTTGTCCTGGTGAAAAAACACAGTCACATATCCTTGCTGGGACACCTGTTTCTCCCTCCTCCTTGCCTGGTAGTATCTATCAACATATATTTCACGGGTTACCATGAATGGCACATTTTGCTGATTTGATTTGAAATATCCATAACTATGATGGACTTCTTTGCCTGACTCAGAAATCAGCTGCTTTTCAATCCTGCGCCTACAATCTCTGTGAATCAAAGGAAAGAGCAATATCAATTTCTTGCTACTGTCATTGTATTATTTTTATTAACTAGCCTGTTATTATTGTAACACTGTGAAGCCACAAATAACTCAAATCTGAAATAATGAATTTCATAGTATTAAGTCTGTTTGGAATCAGAAGGACCCTTAGGTCCTAGACAACTTATAATTGAGACCTGATAGCCAATAATCATGCTGATGATGGCTATATTCCATATTATTTAATACTTTTGCCTTTAGAATTTAAGATTTTCCTGTGTTTTAAAACAACGATTGATAATTTTTGGAGTAGATGTTTCCTATTTTTCCTCTAAGCTTGTGTTTTGCCATGTAAATAAATAGAAAGCATTTCATTCATTCATTCATTATTTTAAGTATCTTTATTGAATATGTACAACATTCCAGGTGGTAGTCTAGGTGCTGAGGATAACAGAATGATCAGGAATGATAGCACCCAGGCTTTGTGGAGTTCATATTTCCACAGGGGCATCAGACAGCAAATGAGTAAATCAACAAAAATATAATTTCATATTGTCATGGGCTCTGATCAAGATAAGACAAGATTATGTGATAGTGACTAGAGGCTTGAATACCTTAGGAAGGGACACCTCTCTGAGCAGGATGACATCTAGTCTGAGAATTACATGACAAGAAGGAGCCAGAAGGTAAAGAACAATTCGGGAAAGGAGTTTTCAGGTAAAATACTGCACTGCAGGGATGGGCTTGGCAGGTCTGAGAAGAGACAGCCAGACTGAGCAGGGTATAGTGGAGTAGGAGGTGAGGTCAGAGAATAAGGCAGGGTCAAGATACCTGGAAACTCTTAGATTACAACAATAGTTGAAGTTTTATTTTAAGTGCAAGAAGAAGACATGGGGTGGGGCAGGGTGTAGGTTCAACAGGGGAAAGATGTCACCGAACCTGTGCTTCTGGAGGAACTGGGAGGCTGTGGGTCATGAAAGTCATGAGCTCACAGGAGTTGAGTGTGGGCACAGCTCCTTCCTTAAAGGGAAGTAAAGATCCTGTGCACAGAAGGAAGGATGCATAGTAGGCAGTCAGAATAAAGTAGGTGACACTGCTAGAATTTTCTAAGAAAAAATGTATAGGTTTTGGCACATTGACAAGAACAGTCATAAAAACATCAGAGCATGTTATCTATCATCTATTTATCTGTCATTCATCCATCTATCCATCCATAGATTCTTTCCTACATGTAAAGAACCAGAAAGTGAGGGTACCAGAGGGCATTTATTCTCTAGAACTTTTGGAGAAGATGATCAGGATATGGCAACAGGCTCTTCCAAGCAGGGATATGTTTACATCTTACTTCTAGAGACTGCATCACAATGATGATCATCAGTGATGAAGTTCATCTTCATTTTTCCCCTTAGGTTGGGTTCCCTCCAAGGCAGATGTGTAGACAAAGATTCAGTTGCTAGTCACTGATGAGGAGATGATCCTAGGAATTATAGTAGAAGTCAGAGAATCAGGGAAGAAAGGAGGGTCAGCAAATAGTGTATTAATGAAAAGGTTGACATTGTCAGCAATAGAAGATCTCTGTGCAGGACAGGCTTTGTGACTGTGTCACCCAGGGGCAAGGTGACCATCACCGCTTGTTTGGGAGTCTGTTCTGGGATATTATCTGCCTGGTTGTCCAGTTGGCTTGCTATTCCATGGGCCAGAGAGCACTATCAGGTAGAAAGTTACAGAAAGTTGATATATATGTGTATGTCTGTGATGGGTGGACTCAAGGATGCAGATGGGATACCTGTGTGGACATTTAAGGAAAATTCAAATGTCAATAATTTTGATAATATCCTAGTGTAATTTCTGATTTCATGTCTGCAAGGAAAATTCTACTCATTTAGAGCACTTTCAATATCTTAGGATGCTCCTTTAATCTGATGTGGCTTTTAATACCTGCTGTAGCAGTTTTCATAGCAGTAATGTGTATTAAATTTGAGGATCACTGAACCTTCATGATCCCTGTGCAACACCTTCCTTCCTTCTACCCTCCTGTATCTAAAGATGGCAGTTGCTTCTCCAGGTTGGAACTTCTGACATAGAGTTGGCTTTCTTCTGAGACATCAGGAAATTCCAGAGGATGGGCGAGTGTAGCAGATGTCTTAGTGCACTGCCCATCTCCCTTCTGGGGATGGGAGCTCATTCTCCTACTCCTAGGGGATATGGCTACTGCTGGGCTAAGGCCTTGTTCAAGAGTTACCCTCAGACCAAAAGAGATCCCCATTCCAGGTGACACGCCTTCCTAGGAGGCAGCCTTCATCCAATGATTAGCATGCAAGGGTTATAAGGACCAGGTCTCTTTGCCTCAATTAGGGACAACTCTGAAAAGGCATCCTAGATCCACAGCTTTCTGTGGGATAGGCTAAGGTTTCTGCTCCAATTACATCAAAATTCAACTTCTCCCTCTTCTCAACTCTGCTTCCTTCTCTTGTCTAAAGTATTGATCCCCCAAACACACCCAGTACACCTCCTGCACCCAAACGTCTGTGTCACAATATGGTTACTATGGAGCTTGATTTAAGGGTCCAATGAAAGGGCAATGCTTTCCTGCTTGATCTTCATATCATTCCCTACAAACAGCTGCTAGATTCTAAAAAGTTCCCATTGATATCTCTTGAAGGTCTTTGGGAGTGTTGGCTGTTTGAGGAAACCCAAGAGTGATGACTTTTGTTGCAGAACCCCCATCTCAGTAGTGGAAAAAAAAAAAGTCCTCAGAATGCCCAAAGAGTCCCAGTAAATGGATGGTGGCCCGTGGCTCCCAGAGTCAGCCAAGTTCAGAATGGTCTGTCAGATGGAGAAATGTTTCCCTGAGATTTTTATGGCTTTGAATGTTTGAAGAGGCTGGCGTATATCAAGAAATGTAGACAAGAAAGGACAGCCTATGAAAGGGGAAAGGAAATAAGAAGGCTTGCGGGTTAGATTTAATATTCTTGGAAACAGAAATGGATGATTTAAAACTCACTTGTTTATGTTTGCTTGCCATTTGGTGCCTTGTGTTCTTGTGATATAATCTGCTTCACAATTTTAGTGTGTATTTTACATACCTTGAACTTTGTGTATACAGTGCATTTTTCATCCGAGACCATGTGGGTACCCATCTATAGAGCCTCACTCACTCAAGCTCTTGCTCATGTTACCTACACAGTGTAGCTAACATTATACACAGGGATTTCAGAGCAATATCAAGTCACCTCGCTCCCTGGACATCTTTTGTTACTGAAGTAGCTTGGTAGAGGACAGTAAACACAGTGTGAGAATGTGTATGAGCTTTCTGAGTCTGCTTGCCCAGATGCCTAGGTGAACTACAGTGCAAGTTTTCATTTATCTCTTGCTTCCAATCAAAGTCAAGCCAAAGTTGGTGGACATTCGAAATTAAGCATCAGGAAGTATACTCTTTTAATATTTCAATTTTGTTTCTACACAGTGCTGGTGACTGATTAAACTATCAAATTATAATGTTAAAGAAACTTATGGGATAATGATTTTCTAAGTGTTCTAAAAATATAATGCTGTAGGTTGATAATAGAATAAGTTCAAAAGGGCATTTGTGCTGGCATAGTCACTGAATTTTAGGCTCAGTGACTTGCTATGAATTCTTTAAAATATTTTATTTATTTAACTTTAAGACACAAAGACCAGGAGCTAGTTTTTATAATAACAGCCACTCATTCCAAATCACTTTCTTTTCTTAGGCTTTGCAGGTTTGTGACAATTTCTGAATATAATGGATCCTCTTTACTTCCAACTATTTAATTTGGTAAAATTCATCTTCAGATATCAAGAATTTTATATAATATTAACAAGGATGCTTATCTCAGTATTGGGTATAATATTGAAATATTCAGTCAAACTAAATGCTCAATGATAGAATGACTATATAAATGTAATACACTTATATATAATGTCTCCTTGATTAACAATGATATAAATATACATATATTGATCATGAACACATTACCATGTCACATATTATAAGTTGGCTGACTTAAAAGCTATAGAAATTTATTACTCAAAGTTCTAGAGGGTGGGAAGTTCAAGATCCAGTTACCAGCAGACTTGGTGTCTGGTGCAGGCTTGGTCCTGGTGCCCTTGTGCTGACTGTCACATGGTAGAAGACACTGGCTATGTCTCTGGGGTTCTTTGAGAAGAGCACTAATCCCATTCATCAAAGCAGAACCCTCATGACCTAATTGCTCCCCCATCCCCTGCCCACCTTCTAATACCATCACAGTGGGGATGAGTCTCAATCTATGAATTCTGGAAGGACTTAAACATTCAGACCATAGCATACATTAAATAAAACATTGTATATGGTTTTAGAGAGTTGACTCCCAATATTTTTAGTGCATTTTCAGATTTTCATCTATCATGTGGAGTTTGATTCACTAACATTTTGTTCTTTGAATGGAAAAATAGTAATAAAATAACTTACCTTAGGGCTGTTGTGCAGAATATGGATTGATTCTCACTTTAGTGTTGCAGCTTTCACAAAGATCACAGCAGCAAAAGCATCAGCATCAATTATTCATTGAGCACACACTATGTGCCAAGTCCTGTTCAAGGCATTTATGTTTAATTTTTATTATCAAAATGATGCTTGTATATAATAGAGTGAATTAAAAGAAGGATGAAAAGAGAAAAAAGATATAAAGTTGTACTATAAGGTTTATAATGGAATAAACCATGTTTTCTACCTTCTCCTCCCACTTTGAAGTCTCCTTTCCCAGAGACAATCACTTTTAACTATTTTGGCTGTTTCTTTTGTTATTTTTCTCCATATTTAGAAAATGAATAATTTGTATTTCAGTATCTAAATTTTTTTGCTTTAAATGTTGTTTACTGAGTTTGTACTTTGGGAGATAGAACTTGGCTTTCCTGAGACACTGCTTCCATCTCCCTATCCTTACATTATAGCTATTCCAAAGCTTTTGAAAATTTCAATTTAAGCATTTTCTTTATTATGATCTTACAAATATTATTTACAGATGGAAAATTTTGTATGGTACTTTTGGTTTTTCTTGGAGTTCATAATGATTTCACTTTTTAAAAACTTAGCTTTCTGCATAATTATCACAATTTTTTTTCCTTCAAATTCTTTAAAAACAGCAATATTCCTCTTGGTTCCGTCAAACACTTTAAGTGAGCTACCAGTTACTTTTACTTTTTGCTCTTCTAGGAGACTAGAACCCTCTATCCTTCTGCTTCTATAAGGAGACATTGCTCTCTAGGCCACTGTGCAGCTGTCATTTGGGATCTCCTTTCATCATTATCTTTGGGATTTAGGATGGCCTATTTCTTGTTCCAATGTTTCCTTCCTTTCTTCTTTTTTTACTTATTGTTTTGTTATGCTTATGAATTTCTGGACAAAGAGCACATAGGAAGTAAAGTTTTGAGAACTTATATATCTTAAACTGTTTTTCCCCCTGTAAAACACTTGACAGTTTGGCTGGGTATAGAAATCTAGTATAGAACTCATTTTACCCTGAAATTTTTTTGGCAGCATGACTTTATTGTCTTCTAACTTTCAGTACTGACTGACATTAAGAAATCTGGTGGCATTGTGTTTTCAGTTTTAAAAATAGCATCTGTTATATATCCCCTCAGAAAGTTTTTAGGACCTTCTTATATGTGCCATTGAAATTTTTATGTGGTCTGATAATAATGATATTTCATTTCTTATGCTGAACACTCATAGACCTTTTTAAATGTAGAAATTCTTGTCTGACAATATTGAAATTTTCCTTGGTTTCTCTAATAATTTCTTAGGATTATTTGTTAGAGAATCAAAAGAAAATTGATACATACATGCATATACACAAAGTTTTGATTTTTTTATCATTGTTTTTTGGAAAATATTGTTAATTGGATGTTGAATTTCCTAAGTTTCTTTTATTGTCTTTTCTATTTCTAATCTCTTTATGCATTTCTCCCTTCTTCCTAAAATATTCCCTCAATTTTATAGCTCAAACCAGTTAGTAATTTTTTAAAAATTCTGCTATTATATTGTTAATTCCCAAGTATTATTTTTTATTAATTAATATTTTTACACAAATGGAGCACAACTTTTCATTTCTCTGTTTGTACATGATCTAAGTATTTTTAAATGGACTCTAGAGCCAGACCATCTATGTCCATAATCCAACTCAGCTGTGTTATCTTGGGCAAGTTACTTAACCATTCTATGACTCTTTCCTCATCTTTGAAATAAAGATAGCATTACCTATCTCACAGGGTTGTTGTGATGGTTAAATGTATTTGTAGAGTGTTTAGCATAGTGCTTGACACATAGGAAGTTACACATAAGTATTCAATAAAAGAAATAAATAAGAGCACCTTGTTATTGTTTCCTGTATGCAATATTTTCACTTATTTTTTGAGAACATTATTGCCTTCCATGTTGTTGATGCTGTTGTCTACTTCTTTTCCTCCTCCTCCTTACTATTATCCTTTTCCTTTTTGTTTGTACTTCTGTCTTTCATGTTAGAAGCACCTTCTCATCTGCCTGTTGATTCGTGGCTGTACATTCACATTTAAGATGAAGAGCACATAAAACCAATTTTGTGTGTGTGCACATGTGTGTGCATGTGTGTGTATTATTGCTACTCTAACAAATTACCGCAGATATAAGGCTTAGAACTACACAGATTTATCCCTTTACATTTCTGTAGGTTAGAAGTCAGACATGCATTTCACTAGCCTACAATAAAGATGGCAGGGCTGCTTTCGTTTCTAGGAGCTCTTGGGAGGATCTGTTTTCTTGGTCTTCCCAGTGTCTGGAGGCTTCCTGCATTTCTTGAGTGATGGCTTTCTCTCTCCAATTTCAAAGTATGAATAGTTTTACTGCATCAGCAAGTGGTTGTAATAGGCCATAAAGTCCTACTACATTTGGGCCTTGAAAGCAGGTTGAGTCCTTCTCATGTCATATCATGTACCTTACTTCATGGTCACATCTCCCTCTGACTTCCCTTTTTTGCTCCCCTCTTTTACTTTTAAGGATTTAATCCTTAAAAGGATTCAAATAGAGTTCCCCTATTTGAAGGTTGACTAGCCCCTTGAATTCCATCTGCAACTTTCATACCCCTTTCGTCATGTAACCTAACACTCACACATTCTAATGAGGTGGTAGACACTTTTGAGGGACCATCACTTTGCCTCCCACAGTGTGTATATATGAACCCCTCAACCCACGGGCTTCATTGAGAGCTGCCTTGCTCCTTCACGGGTGTGTATGTGTGTTGGGGGCAGGGGTCCTGTATGTGTAAGTCTTTTCTCTAGGGCTAGTTAATTTCTCCAGACAAAGTAATTCAAACTTCTGTCAATTGGTAGGGGGTGGGGAACATCAAAACAGTTGCCTGTGTTCTGAAGCTTAGTGGAGGGAAGAGGAATTAGAGTGGGTTCCACTATTTGGTGGGTGGGGTTTATCTTAACCCCTTGTTGCCAATACAAGGACTCTTCTCCTCCTTCTGCTTGGATGGGTCAGAGCCAGGACCAAACCCTGATCTCTTTCTGGGGTCAGGGGGACAGTTAATTGCTTGGTTGGGTAAAGTAGGAGAGGGTTGCTGAAGACCTAATTCTGCCCTATACAAACTTTATTCTGATAATATTAAAATATGTACATTTGATTGCTAGAAAACCAAACTTAATTTTTAAAATTTTTTTTTAAAACTTAATTTTGATATACTCTCAGACCTGTTGTGTAAATTGCATTCAGTACAAATAATTTCTTTATACTCTTCACTCAAATTCCTCAAATGTTAACTGTTGCTTTGTCAGTCTCTCTTGGTGTATATGCAAGCTGGCAGTTTCAGTTTCATATAGTCATATTTCCACAGATGTATTGACTTAACAAAGATTTATATGGTCCTGGAGATCAGAATTCTGCATCTGGCTTCATTGGGCTAAAATGAAGATACCAGGCAGACTACATTCCTGTGGCTGCTTGAAGGGATAATCCATTTCCTTGCCTTTCCCAGCTTCTGGAGCCTGCCCACATTCCTTTGCTAGTGGCAGTATCCCTCTGTCTTCAACAGCAGCAGGCTAGTACCTTCAAGTCTCAGTCTGATGCTGATCTCTATCTTTCTTCTCTCTTTTACTTTTAAGGATGCTTGTTTTTACATTGGACCCACCTTTCTTATCCAGGATAAATGCCCTTAAAGTTAGTCCTTAATTCTCCTTCATCATGTAAGGAAACATATTCACAGATTTGGAAATTAGGATTTGGACTGTTATTCTGCTTTTACCGCATGTGTCCATCATTCTTTAAACACTTCTATATTTTCTGGGGACAAGATATCCAGGCTTGTCTTGTGCTTTCCCTATACCTGTCCTGGAATTAGGTATCTATTGCCTTGATTAGTCTTTACTGTGGTAACTGCTATTTTATCTTTTTCTTGACTAAGGAGAAAATATGAAACATGGAGAAGTTGATTAACCAGCACTTGGTCACACAGCTAGAAAGGGGCTGAAAACAGCAAAGGGACTAGAATCCAAATGTTCCTTACCTCATGTCTATGCTCCTGACTATTAGACTCTTCAGCAGCATGAAACCTTGCTTACCTAAGGTGAAACCCATTTTGAGTTACCAATAGGGGAAAATAGAATCTACACTTACTATCAGGTAGTATATATAAATACTTGACAGTATGTATTTGAGTTGGGGAAAGTTGAGATGGGAATTATATGATTAATTTTAACTATTCCTTAACTGAAGATTGTTTTCTGATTGAGAACAATGCATTGCATGATATTCTTTTGTTGAATTTAAGTAAATGAAAAGTCCATGTGCTGAGTTGCTTGTCTAAGTAATTTTCTAGCAATTAAATATATATTTTATATTATCACAATAATATAATCCATTCATATTACATTCAATTATTAAAAGTTCAAATTATTAAATTGAGTTATAAATTATTAAATTGAGCCTAAATAACTATATTGGGTTCCAAACATGAGCTTTAAGCAACTTGTTTGTTCACATTCTTGATCTGAAGCTAGCGATTAATATGAGGATTGACTTGGATAATATTTATCCCATAACTTAATTAATGATGTTGATTTTGGCATAACATTTAATTTTTTTTTTTTTTTTTTTGGTGCAAAGATGATGTGCATGTTTAACAATGTGGGCCAGAAGTGATTGAGCCCACTATAACAGGAAACTGTTGGGATATTAACCACCCGCCCCAACCAGTATTTATAATAGAAATAAGCTTTCAACATAAAGCCTCTCCAACAGGCCTTGTAACTATAATGACACTAGCAGGTGCCACAATAAAGAAGCCAGCTTCCCCATGAACAAATATTAAATTAAAAAAATCAATCAATCTGCAATCTCAGTTCCATTGGGCCCCAGCATCATTTCTTCCAATAACGGCAAACTCAGGGTTTGTCAGGCGTTGTTAACAGGTTAAAGACCTCTAGATTATTCTTTTAAAGTATACAGGTAGTTGGCTTTTTTCCTCTCACAATTGCCACTTTGGACTTGGTGTAAATGCTCATGGGACTCATGGCCTGAGGGCAAGTCCTCTGGCCCTGAAAGCTGGCAGGAATCAGTAGGAGTTTGCAGAGTGCAGAGTGGACAGGTGACTCATACTGTGTTGTGGCATTTCCTTTAGGAGAGCCAAGAAAGCCATTTGTTTCTTAGGGTGTGACTTCTCCCAGACTGGCAGGGTCCCCTGTGATTCAGTTAGCTTCAGAGTGGTGTCTTTACCTGGTCCTGCTAACTTCCTGTCCCTTTCCTTCTAAGGTGTTGTGACCCATCTTCATTGCCCAGGACACCTAAACTGCATTCTTTTTTGTACCCACTTCTGTTTCTCTCCTCACTCCTGTCCCTATTTGAGACTCCCTCCACACCATTCCTCACACTCAAGGCAAAAATGCCCAGCTAACTTCTTCTCCGGTGTTGAGTTACAATGCCAGATAATCTTTTTGGTTACGTGGGGGTCTGTTCCTGAAGAACCGTTTGGGATCCTGTTGTGGATTTCCAGCCCCACCCTTGAAGTAGGAATATGTGCTGTATTTCAGACTGCCATGATTCCCCCCAGCCCTGTACTAGGTTACACTATCTGGGTGCTAAAGTTTTGTTTTGTTTTGTATTTTCTTTCACTGCTAGAGATGGAACCCAGCCTCCAGTATGCTAAGCAAATGCTCTACGATTAAGCCATATCTCCATCCCAGTGCTGAATTTCTTGTAAGGGTCTATGACTTTTAACCCCAAATATTCCTTTTATTGCTGTGGCCTGAATTTCTACTCTGTCAGGATGTAGGAGCTATAACTGAGAAATATCTGGGGCAGTGCTTCTCAAACCTTCCTGAGTGTAGGAATGAGCTGTGGATGCTCTCACGTGCCAGTTCTGAATTGGCAGGCCAAGAACCTGCACTTCTTTTTTGTTTTTTCTTTTATTAGTGCATTATAGTTATACATAATAGTTGGGTTCATTTTAACATAATCATACATGCATGGAATATAACTTACTCCACTTCAGTCCCTGGTCCTCCAAATTTCCCTCCCTATTTCCCTCTCCCCATTCAAATTCCTCTACTCTACTGGTCTACCTTCCACTCATTTGTTTTTTTCTTTTTAATTGGGGTTTTATAGATATACATAAAAGTGGGATTCACTATGACATAGTTATATATACACTTAGCATGATTTTTGTCAAATTCCTTCTGCATATCCTCCCTTTCCTGTTCTTCTTCCCTCCCCCTCAACCTCCTTCTACTCCACTATCTCTTTATCTTTATGGTATTTGACTGCCCCCTTTCTTCGCCCCTTACTTTATTCTAGCTTCTGCATAGGAGAAAACCATTAGATCCTTGGTTTTTTGACTCTGGCTTGTTTCACTTAGTGTGATGGAGAACCTCACTAGCTCCACTGTGAGGCTGCCACCGCTGTTCTGTGGACCACACTTTGAGCAGCAAGAACTAGAGTAAGGTGAGTGACTTGAGGAGTTTTTGGCAACATCCTTTGTTTTCCTTCTGGAGATGTGTGGAAATTGCCATTGCTCCATAATGAAACACGTGACTCCTTTCTCCTAAAATTTTTCTAAAACTTGTCTCTTCAAAACGAACCACCAAACATTTTGCTAACTAGCCAATGGGGGGGAAAAGATAATGTATAGATACTTTATGTGTTTTCTCAGTTATGATCATTCTGAAAATAGTGTTAGCATAGCATCCCGTGTCCCTATGTAAATTATAAATTTATAAAAAACAACAGAATCAAACAATCTTTGTAAAAAAAATAGAAAGGTAAGTTAGTTTCCTACGTTGCTTTTACACAATTTACAGAATTTTCCCTTGAATCAGGAGGGATTTATGAATAATTCATATTGGGAAGAGAATGATGTATGGAAATAAAAAAAGGAGAGCTGTATTTACTAAAATGTTTTATCTATCACTGAATGAAAGGTTCTTTCTCTCCATTTCATATGTTTTCATTTTTCATGCTGATAGAGGAAGGAAAAGTTTAAGATGTCCTTTCTCCTTCTTGACACACTTTCAAGCAATCTTCCATCTCTAAATCATTGTCCTGGGAAATAATCACAAGAAAGAACAGATCTGCAATGTTGATGTAGTTCTCCCAGTTTAGGCAATAGCATTGGTAAAACACCTGTATGCCACATGCAGCTAGTAGCTTTTAAAAAAGTAAGTTTCCATTTGACGTGAATTTCCTGGACAATTTCCTGGTGTGTATTTTCTCATTCCATCAGCAGTGTTTAAAGTTGGACAATACAGTAATTTACAGGGGAAACAATGGCTAGTGAGAGATTCCAACATACAACTGAGCCCTGAGTCCGATCCATGCAGGTAAAGGGGTGTGTTATTGTTTGAGGTGGCGGTGGAAGAAGACAGCAGGAGGACTGAAAGAGCACTGGGCATGTCTGATGTTTAAGCTGGTAGGTGGTGTAAGTCTTCTGAGCCTCTGTTTTCCCATCCATACAATGGGAATGGTAAGCAATGCCAGGTTTCATATGGTTTTTCCTTCTGTTTTGTTGTTTTGAAAATCAAATGAGATGATGTTTTCAAAATTATATGAAATAATGTATAGAAATGAGATGATATAGAAAATGGTGTGTAAACCATGGTCAAAGCCCATGTTTTATTATAGTAAGACTCAAAATCCTGGTATTGGGGCATCCCCAATATCTTGTAGGCTTTCAATAGTTAAAATGGTTGAAGTCCCCACTCTACACATCTTGGGAGGCTGTGAACTTACTCCCCTCAGAAGCTTCAGGCTGACAGATATAGAGAGACTCAAGGACTCAGTTCTCTTCTGGCCTCCTCCTTCTTCAATACCTTTTACCCGTTGGGTTCCTGCGTTCCTTCCCATCTGGCCTTATGGTATCTTTTAACCCTTTTCCACACAGTCTCTTTTGCTTGGTTTTCTTAAGGCAACTACTTGTACCAAGTAATTGTGTGTTCCCTATAGTTTTGCTGATTTAAACAAAAATTGTCCTTGTAACAGTCTTTGTAAAGCAGGAACCTCAAATTAAACATTAGATGACTGCCAGTCCTTGTTAATTTCCCAGGAATTCTTGCCAGATACAACTTTCACTGGCAACTTTCTCTCTCTCTCTCGTTTCAATCTCTGTTGTTGAATCCATCTTTTCTCCTCTCTTTCTCTGCCTTGGTGTTTCTATTTTATTAAGATCCAGGAGGAATTCTGCATCATCTTCATGATTGTCTCAGGTCTGCATTAAAACACATTAAAAACACTTTAGGAGGTATCCTGCCTAATCAATAACATCTTTCCTTTTAGCACAGTATTGACTTGTGATGGGCTGAATTTGTATGTTGAAATCCTAATCCCAGTAATGCAGTGTCACTGTATTTGAAGGCAGGGTCTTTAGAGACGTAAAAAGGTCACTAGGGGGTGCCTAATCTGACATGACTGGTGTCCTTATAAGAAGAGAAAATTAAAACACATACACACACCTCACAGGAAGACACTGGGAGAAGATGGCCATCTGCTAGCCAAGGAGAGAGGTCTTGGAAGAAACCAGCCTTCATGACATTTTTTGATCCTGGACTTCTAACCTCTAGGATTGTGAGAAAATAAAGCTCTGCTATTAAAGCCTCTGGTTCTATGGTACTTTGTTATGGCAGCCCTAGAAAACTAACACGTGACCAGTAGAAATATAATGTGAGTCACCTATGTAATTGACCATTTTCTAGTAACCACTTTAAAAAAGTAAAAAAAAATAAAATAAAATAAAAAAAATAAATAAATAAAAAAGTAAAAAAAAAAATGGTGAAATTCATGTTCATAATATATTGTAGTTAAATCAATACATTCAAAATACTAACGATGTGTAACCAGTATAAAAATAATGCAATATTTTACATTTTTCTCATACTAGATCTTAAAAATTTGGTGTGTCTTATACTTATGGAACGTCTCAGTTGGAGCCAGGTGCACTTCAAGTGTTCCACCGCCACATGTAGATAGTGGCTACCATCTTGGATGGCAGAAGTATCCTCATAAGGCATTGCTATAAATTTTGAAATTATCACTCCTTCTTTAATGTGGAGCAACTGAAATCTTAGGTAAAAGTAGGAAACATAATATAAAACTTCGCCCTCTTCTTTTTTTTATAAAAATTGTTAAAGTAAAACTTTTTTAAAAAAAATTTTAGTTATACATGAGAATAGAACATATTTTGGCAGAATATACATTCATAAAGTATAACTTATTCTATTTAGGTTCCCACTCTTATAGTTGTACATGATGTGGAGTCACCCTAGTCATGTATATAAATACAAGGCTAGGAAAGTTACGTCCAATTAATTCTTCTGTCTTTCCTATTACCCTCCCTGCTCCCTTCCCTACATTTTCCTTTGTCTAGTCCAATGGATTTCTATTATTCTCCTCCCCAATCTTCCTTGTTTTGGGTTAGTATCCACAAATTTGTAGTTCCTATAAATGATAGCTGATATTTTCCCCTTATTGTTTCTGATTTATTGAACTCCTATTCAAGATCTGGTACAGCACTCTGTCCTGGGCATTCAGCTGCAAACAAGAAAAGCTTAGTATTCTTTTCCTGGGAATAGAGACCAGGCATTATATTTCTGTTTTATATCATGTTAAAAAATAGGTTGCAAAATATAGGGTAAGCATTTAATAAATACTTGTTCTTTCTGTAAAAATATGGTCAAAATAAAGATTAAAAACATCAGAGTCCATGGTAAGTGTGGTGGGGGTTTGTTTTCTGGTGGCCAGAGTAAAATAGGATTTTAGTGCCTCTTTGATTTTTTTCTCAGAAGATGTTCTTCAGTGGTTCCATAGTTGGTTTGAGTGGTCAATGTGCTGTTTTATTAAAGTGGTGTTTCGACTGCTTGAGATCAAATTTACTTTCTTGTAAGTTTCATTTGAATATCATCGTAGGTTGTTGTAGTGTTTAGTCTGTCTTGCCAATGGGCAGTCAAAACATGCAAAATTACATGAAAGGGCTAAAGAACACAGGAAATTTTAGAACAGGAAATCTCTGTAAGTCTAGTTGAGTCTGCAATTGTGCTACTCCATAATTATTTTTCTTTGTAATGTTTATATCCTTAAAATATATAGTAAATGTATAAATACACACATACATACATACACTACACATATATTAGCAATCTGAATCTGTATAGTAGTTTGCACTGTGAATTTACCCTTGTCTTTGTAAAAGAAAATACTCTAAAACTTATTTAATACCATGTTTTGTTCTGGGCTTAAGTACATATACTCTCTTTTTTCTTTTCCTTTGACATTAAGTCCTTGAAAATCTCCCCTATTCTGCTATCTTGGAACTGAGGACATTCTTAGTGAATTTCCTTTCCATTTTCTTTTCTTTCTTTCCTTTTTTTTAAGGAGGAAAGTAGAGCAACCATATTTCCAACCTTTGTAAATAATTAAGGTCCTTGAGTCCTTGTATCATTCTGGTTGCCCTCTGTTGTACCTTCTTGATTTCAATAATATTCTTTTCATATTAATGTGATCCGTCTTATAGAACTGCTCTCACTACATTCCAAATGGAGACTCCTCCAGCCCCTGCCATTATAATGCAATAATTGTTGTTGACCTGCATTCTTGGGCTATGCATGCACAATTCCATTTCCTATTCTTCAGAGCTAGAATTTCCCCCTATTACTTTTTTTCCTATACCTTCTTTATTATCTAATGACCCATTAGACCCCAGACTTCAGGGCTACCTTCAGCTCTTTCTGTCTGTCCTTGGTCATAGTCACCTGCAAGAGGCAACTGCTTACACTCAGAAATCATGCTGAAGACATAAATAGGCTCAAGAAGTATCTGTAGACATTCAGACACAAGAAAGCCTAATGAACTCATGAGGGGACACGGGAGGTAAATTGCTAAAGATTTTGGATTCAAGGAAGCAATAGCCACGCTCAAAGAAGGTCACTGCCGTGTTGGTGCCATTGTCAGAAATGAACAGTGTTCCCCACACACCGATTCCATGAGCTGTTGTGGTTATTTCTTGTGCCCTTTCCTGACCCCTCTTGAGTCTTCCAATTTTTTCCTATGTCTCTACTGCACCCAGTTTCTCATTTGCTTCTTGGACTATAAGTACGTCCTTCCTTCTCATCTTTAATATACTCTCTCTATCTACTCTAAATTATTCTGCACATGGATGATTTTTCATATCTTGCACTGGGATTGTGGTATTAGTGACTTAGACCTCCAGTGATTCTTCTTTTTTTTTGTAATATCTTTATTGATTTATTTTTATGTGGTGCTGCGGATTGAACCCAGTGCCTCACGCATGCGAGGCAAGCGCTCTACCACTGAGCCACAATCCCAGCCCGCAGTGATTCTTCTTGATTCCATTCAAATACATTCTTCCACGTGTGTTACCTTTGAAGGCCTCAAGCAACTTGAACTGAATTTGCCTATTTGAAGCGATATTTTGCCATTTCCTTTCTTTTGCCATTTCTGTCTTCTTGTCACCCACCTATTTCTACCTTCTGCCAAATTTGACCCTCCTTCACATATTTATCCTTTCTTCAGTAATTTTAAATGCATTATTTAACACATTCCCAACATCTTTCACATCTCATTTCTCCATCTCTTTAAATTACTAATATTCCATTCTAACTGGAATGGGATGTGACCCAGCTATACCACTCCGTGCTATTTATCCTAAAGAATTTAAATCAGCATACTATAGTGATACAGGCATACCCATGTTTATAGCAGCACAATTCACAATTCACAATAGCAAACCTATAGAACTAGCCTAGGAGTCCAGCAGTGGATGAATTGATAGAGAAAATGTGGTATATACCCACAACAGAGTTTTATTCAGCCACAAAGAAAAATGAAATTATGTCATTGGCAGGAAAATGGTTGGAACTTGACAACATTACATTAAGCAAAATAAGCCAAACTTAGAATTTCAAGGGTCATATGTTTTCCTTCATATGTGAAAGCTAGAGAGGAAAAAGGATCTCATAAAAATCAGAGAGAAAAATAAAAGAAAGGGACAGAAGGAGGGAGGGGGGAAAGGGAACGAGGAAATACCAGGGAATGATATTGGTCAAATTCTGTTATTATATTGTGTGTATGTACAAATGTGTAACAACCAATCTACTCATTATATATAATTATAGTGCACCAGTAGAAAATAAGGAAAAAAAGAGAAAATAATTCACCAAAGTTCAACGTCTCCAAAAAATTTTGGTTACTTAACTTCACTCAATCACAAATAATTGTATCAGTTCTATGCTTCTCTCATGCAATGAGGAATAAGAGTAAAATGCAATTATTTGTGTAAAATCATATACCTCTATGTTAGAAAGAATTATATTCATTTTAGGCATGCATATTCATTCCAGAAGTGCCAAAGCAACTGGGAAGGGGGAAGCAATTTTATCAACTACATTCAGCTCATCTGCCAATTGGTTTAGAGAAGCAGATGAACTCTAATGACTTACAATAACTTGGTTAGTGAATTGTTGCTTTTTGTAGCAAATCTGAAACTACTAAAAATAACTGCATAGGAACACTTAATGTTTTATCCAATAGCTCCTAGGGTCTGTGTATAATGTGTGTGTGTGTGTGTGTGTGTGTGTGTGTGTGTGTTTACCGTGAGAGGGAGGGGGATACCAATATGGGCTAAGCACGATTTTTAAGAATATACATAATATACCATACAGGTTGCCTTTTGATAAATCTCTTTTTATTTTAATGATTATGCTGTCTTATTGATGATGGCCATTTTATGAGGTTGCTTTTATAGCTTCCCAGATGGAGCTATTCCTCTAGCAACCTTCACTATAATGTGATCACACTCATTGAACTGCATCTCATGGCTGCCGAGTCATGATTCAAAGGGTGCAAAAAAAAAATACATATATATATATGTATTATGTGTATATATATATATATATATATATATATATATATATATATATATATATTAATGCCACTTACATATCTCTCCTGTCCCCTTACTCTCTGCCTTTGGGGAAAAAAATTAAAGTCAAAGATTCTCAACTATGGTGATTTTAAGTAGTGAAAGAAGTGCTCATTCTCTGCTGTTGAGAGTGAAAATGGTTCCAACCATTCAGAAGAGCATTTTGCCAGTACATAACAAGATCCTGTGTTTCCATTTCTAGAAATCAATCATCAGGTAACTAGAAATGTTATAAAAGACTTACATGCCATAGTGTTGAATTGTCTATAAATAGTTAGATGGTGGTAGACCCTTTATGGACATGGTGTAATCCTTTGTTACTCAGGCACCATTTTCCTGAACTGTGTCCAGAAAGCAAACATCTCCATAATGGCCTGCCAGGCAGAGATAGAATCATGACTTTTTAGAAATCAGAAAAATTGATGTCTAAAAAATCTCAGATAATGTTTGTAATAATTGGAAACTCAAATTTGCTTTGGGGGATTATTCAATTGTCAAGTGAAGGAATAACATATTGGTGACCTCCACGATGATCCTGGACTGTGAACCTCTGGATTTCATTCTCATGAATGAAAAATAATCTTTTCCCTTATTGAAGCTACTGTTATATACAGTTTCTGCTATTAGACACTGAAAATAATACCTAACTGATGCAAGGTATTCATATGGTAGTTACAAGCTGGCAGAGTTTAGGACATCCAAATATTCTGAAAAAAAATTTTTTTAAAATTTTACTTAGGAATGTGTGTGTGGTGTTTTCAATAAGTAGTAATAATAACAATATTAGTGTGGAGATCTGGTTTTATGGGCTTATTGCAATGAGTCTTGGTAAAGGTTTAATGGAAAGGAAACTCACATAGTTACTTGGGGTTCTAGCTTTGGAACTGGCAATTGCTAGTCCTATGACCTCAGCTGAGTAAAGCGACAAATATTTCCATTTTATAGAGAAGGAAACTGGAACATGATGAAGTTAAGTGGCTTTTCCAAGGCCTTTGGACTTTCTGAGCTCAAACGTATCTTTCAACCTTAAATCTCAGAAAGCCTTAGTGAAGGAAGCACTATTTCTGTGAATTTAATAGGCAAATAACATGCTTCACTCATTTATATTAACTGTCTGGCTCCCTTGGGTTTGCAGAGGCAATTACGTCAAAGCTTCCAGGTAACTCAATAACAAGACTGTCGTAATAGGCAGGAATTGTTGGCTAATATTAGAAATAGACCATCCAAAATATCTACTCACACCTTGACTGACAGAGGGAGTGCTGTATAGAAAAAATATGTAATATTTTTAAGCACCAGACACATTTGTTTGTGGTATTTTTAAGGTGTGACTGAGACAACTTTAGCTTAGAGCTCTGGGATCTATGATATCCAATACACTAGCTGCTAGACACACTTGTCTATTTTCAAGTCAACTAAAGTTAATTGAAATGATGAAATAAAGTTTAAATAACTCCTCAGTCACACTAGTCACATTTCTGTGCTCAGTAGTCCCATGTGGCTGAGGCTGACCTGTTGGACAGCACAGACGACAGGACAGTCCCACTGTCACAGAAAGTTCTGGCTAGCAGCGTCACTCTAGATCAGTTGCTCTCAGCTTCTCGAAGCTTCAGCACATCAGAGGTGTACAAAGCAAGCCTATTACAAAACAGTACCGTAAAAGTGCTTTTCTTCCACGGGACTTCCTCGTCCTTAAAGGTGGGAGGTCTGACACTTTCGGGGAGAAGTAGTTCAGAAGAGTCCCTCGAATATACTCTTGTGTGTCTCCTACTCCAGTGTCCCTCTGAGAACCTCTGTTCCAGGCACAGAGGTTTCTGTTGATAGTGGTTCTCAGCCTTAACTATACACTGGGATCACTTGGGGGTTTTAAAAACTGGTGATGGCTAGTTAGGTCCCACTCCCAGCTTTAATGGGACATTGGGATTTTAAAAGCTCTCCCATGGCATTCTAGTGGGCAGTCAAGATGGGAAAACCGCAGTTGTTAGGGATTAGTATTTGGTGATTAATAGTTTAGCTCTTAGTTAATTCCATTAGAAAATTATGCATGAGGGTTCATATTTCCTTCCAGGAATATCTCATAATGACTTCCCTCTAATCTGCTTTTTAAAATATATACCACTTACAGTTACATTAACTAAGAGGTCACCAGAAAACAAGATTTGTGACTTGATTATCCAAAAGTATCATTAAAATAGGTGAATTTCAAATTAAAAATCCTTCCAATAACCCCCTGTCTCCCTTAGGAGAAAACAACAAATTATACACCCTCTTTAGGCTTTTCTTTAATCTCTACCTTTTAGCTCTATTACAAGTTTCCAGTTCCTTAAATGTGCCATCCTGTCTCTTGCTTCTGGGACTTTACATATGTGGTTCTCTTTGCCTGGAGCATTTATTTCTCTAACCCTTCTGTCCCACCCCTTCCATCATTCTTCCTCTTCACCTGACCTTTAAGTCCTAGTTTAAGTTTCATTTCCTCAGGGGCAACTTCTCTGATCCCAACTAGCTTATTGCGGCAGAGACTCACATTAACACATGTCAGTCATTCCAGGTGCTCCCTACATTTCCTAGCCCTCTTGCAGTTAAGCTGGGTCATGTGACAAGTGAATGGAGAGAGGAAATGGCACATGGTGATTCCATGAACAGTGAAAGCTCTTGTTTGATTCTCTCATTTTCTTTTCCCTTTGTGGTGATAAATGTCATTGCAGATGGTAGACTTTCTTTCAGTCTGAACCTCTTTCTGACCATGTGGACTATAGAGCACTGTGTTGAACACAGAGGAGAGAGAGAGAGAGAGAGAGAAAGAAAGAAAGAGAAAGAAGGAAGGAAGGAAGGAAGGAAGGAAGGAAGGAAGGAAGGAAGGAAGGAAGAAAAGAAAGAAAGAAAGAAAGAAATTTTTGTTGTGTTGAGTTTTGATGATTACTTTGTTATTACAGCATATCCTAACCTAACCTGACTAATACATATATATCATCCTCTAATGTGTTTACATTGCCACCTTTATCTCCTCTGTATAACTCTTTCCCTTTGACTGTCAGCTACATATGGGCAAAAATAAAATCTGTTTTGTTCACTGTTGAATCCTGAGCACACTGTTCACTAATTGGCACATATAAGTGATTGAGTAATACATATACAATGAGTGAATGAATGAATGAATGAATGAGAAGGATGAGAGCTAGTTATAACTTCATATTCTTTGTCAGTGTGTACAGAAGCACTATATTTATAGTGTGCCATCAAACACCATTATTATGATAATTATAGAGAATATAAGGTTAAGGCATTATGTGTCAGGATAAATTCAAAAAGCATGAACTGGAAAGAAAGTTAAACATCATCAAATTTAGGCTGTCACTACAGGAGGTCAAATGAACGTCTATGTTAGAATAACCCAGGGACATTTGTTAAAAAGAATGGGCTCAGGGGCTGGGGTTGTAGCTCAGTAGTAGAGCGCTTGCCTCGCATGTGTGAGGCACAGGGTTCAGCATCACATAAAAATAAATAAAATAAAGGTATCGTGCTCATGTACAGCTGAAAATATTTTTTTTAAAAAGAATGGACTCATCTGAAAGAGTTAGCCTATTGCCATGCCACTTACCACACAAGGCAATCGAGGCCTGAAAATGAACCATGAGTTCTTACTGTTTGTGACATCGCCACATGCCATTTCCACTCACCTACGCCAGAGTAACCTCAAAATTCTAGTAGTGGGGCCTGGCCATCTGCATTTTAGTAACAACTCTCATGATTTTAATGTACTAGAGTTGGAGAACCACTGACTCAGTTCAACAAACGGGTAAAACCAGGGGAGTGATCACATCGCTATGTGATCACATCACCATCCTCACTGCTCTTGGGAGCTCAATTCACAGCGATAGAACCTTCATGAAATCACTGCTGGGGGAAAATCCACCCTTGATCCATATTTTGCTACTCTTCTGGGTAGTGTTAGAGGGAGCTCTTCCCATTTAGAGGGCAAAATGGATAGGAGCACCCCCTCTGAAGTCAGACTTCCTGGTTTTCCGTTTGGCTCCACTTGCCTAGATGCTTAATCATCTAGTCTCTTAATTTCTCTGTGCCTCAATTTCATCATCTGTGAAATGTTTTGTGAGATATTTTGAGGATTCCATGAGATGACGCACATGGAGTATGGACACATGAACATTAGAACATGTATATTTGCTACTATTTTAGTTATTGTTGCTGAATCCTGTGCTTTTCCTCAAACTTTGAAATACTTATATTGTCATTCTGAAGAGGCTTATAGTAGAGATATCTGTCCATGAGAAGCATAATTAGATCCTCACTGTAAATAAATTTGTAGTACTGCAGAGGCATCAGATTATCCTTTATGACACATGCAGACTTTGCTTAAATAACCCCAGTATGCAAAAATACAGATTTGCACAGAAAATATATTAATAGGTAACCATTTACGTCATAAATATAAGTCTTCCCTGTTTTAAGAAAGGGTTTCTATGAGATCTATTTGAATAAAAATTTGAATAAAAATTTTACCATTTGAATAAAACATTCCTATTGTTCATTCAGAATACAACAATTTACAAAAAAGAGTTTATGTGAAAATTTCAGAAATATGTTTATTATACAAATAAAAGTATTTCATATTTTTTTCCTTCATGGAGAAGGCTGGCTTTTGAGATTGGGTAGCATCATCATCACAGTTCATTAGCAAAATATTAGGGCTTAAGTGGCTAGATGGTATGCACTTGGAGGAGTGAATTTAGAAATGACATAAAGGTTTGGAATGAGAGAGTAATGTTAGCACTAGAAGGGAAGATCACTTCTAATGATTCTCAAATGCCTCCATGTGGATGAGGACTAGCCTTTGACAAAGTTTTCTCTGGTCCATGGTGGGATGAGAAAAATAAGGAAAATATAATGAGGTTTCCCCAAAATAAAATTTCTTCAAATTCAAAAATGTTCTTTATTCTCATATTGCACCTTCTTATTTTAGTGGGTTAACATTTTTCTGTCTCAGAAGATATTGGTGGATAGCACAAGGCTATACATAGGACTATTTTTTTTTTATGTCCTTAGTTGATCAACTCAAATATTAGTACTCCTGCATTACTGGCTCCTATGTTTATTTTTTTACACTTTATTTTGAAGTTTAGGAAAGACTAAAATAAACCTGTAAACTGAATGTGCTGGGAAAACTGGAAATCCATATGTAACAAAATGAAATTAAACCCCTATCTCTCACCCTGCACAAAACTCAACTCAAAGTGTATCAAGGACCTAGGAATTAGACCAGAGACTGTGCCAAGTAGAAGAAAAAGTAGGCCTAAATCTCCAGCATTTCAGCTTAGGAACTGAATTCCTCAACAAGACTCCTAAAGCAGAAGAATTAAAATCAAGAATCAATAAATGGGATGGATCAAATTCAAAAACTTCTTCACAAAGGAAACAATCAAGAATGTGAAGAGACAGCCTACAGAATGGGAGAAAATCTTTGTCACCTGTACCACAGATAGAGCGTTTATCTCCAGGATATATAAAGAACTCAAAAAACTTAACACCAACCAAACAAACAACAACAAAAAACAAACCATTTAATAAATGGGCAAAGGAACTGAACAGATATTTTACAGAAGAAATATGATCAATCAATAGATATATGAAAATATGTTCAACATCAGTAGCAATTAGGAAATGCAAATTAAAACTACGCTGAGATTTCATCTCACTTCGATAAGAATGACAATTATCAAGAACACAAGTAACAATAAATGTTGGCAAGGATGTGGGGAAAAGGTACACTCATACATTGCTGGTGAGAGTGCAAATTGATGCAACCACTCTGGAAAGCAGTATGGGGATTCCTCAGAAAACTTAGAAGCGAAACACCATTTGACCCAGTTATCCTACTCCTCAGCATAGGCCCAAAGGACTTAAAATCAGCATCACTATAGTGATGCAGCCACATCAATGTTTATAGAGCTCAACTCACAATAACTAAGCTATGGAACCAAACTAGGTGCCCTTCAACAGATGAATGGATAAAGAAAATGTGGTACATATACATAATAGAATAATACTCAGCCATAAAGAATGAAATTATGGTACTTGCCAGTAAGTGGATAGAAATGGAGACTATCTTCCTAGGTGAAATAAGCCAATCCCAAAAAACCAAAGACTGAATGTTCTCTCTGATATGCAGATGCCGACTTACATAGGCCAGGGGGTGGTTCATTGGATTAGACAGGGTGGAGTTGGGGGGGGGGAGGGAGAGAGGATGGGAAAGGGAAAGACAGTAGGATGAATCAGACATTATTTTCCTGTGTTCATATATGAATACAACACCAGTGTAACTCCACATCATGTACAACCACAAGAATGGGAAGTTATACTCCATGTGTGTATGATATGTCAAAATACATTCTACTGTCATGTATAACTAAAAAACACATTAAAAAGTTAAAAAAGAAAAGAAGAGATCCCAAGCATTGAAAAAATAGCCTGCAAAAGAATACCCAGCCAGTGTCCAAGCTGGGATTTGAACTTGGGTTTCCAGGTGCTTTCTATTGCTTGAATACTTTCTTATCACTGGGCCTCTTATTGATTTTACACTTTTTCTCTCCCTGCCTTTTTCCCCCCTTAATTTTTTTGTTGGTGCATTGTAGTTGTATGTAGTTGTGTGATTCATCATTAAAGATTTGTGCAGGCACACAAGATAATAATATAATTTGGTCACTATCATTCTCCAGTATTTCCCCTTTCTGTCCTCTTCCTACTCCTGGTTCCTTTCCTTTCCCCCAATCTCCTGTTGATTTTCACCTTAGTCATCCAATTCCGGTAGTATGTGTATTTATTTCCTATTCCTAGAGATTTATTCTCAGTGTGTAATAGCATTTTCTTGTACATGACATTACCTTTTTTGTTCCTTTATAAACACAAAATTGTTTACCTAGTACTTAATTGGGTTGTTAGAACTAAGTGGTTATTTATTCATTTATTATAATAAAAAGACCCATTTAAACTTGCTTTTACTTACGAATAACATGGTGTTCGGCCTTTTTCTCCCCCCGCTAAAATACTGCTTTGACCTGAGACTCTATGGAGGCGCTGAGAGGAACTTGCTCAGCCCAAGGAAAGCTGTAAATTATTAAGCGAGATGTTGAGGGGCGAATGAAGGTGTTTGTAATAGAATTTTTTGTTTGTTTTTTTAAAATATAGCCCACCCATTTCCTTTCTATTTGAAAAGTAAACGACCGAATAGGCTAACAATTAAAGCAAAACTCTCTCGTTCATGTCATGTTCATGGGACACAGACTCTCACCCGGAAAGTGTCCTGAGCAACTCAGAGGCAAGCAGAAAGCACACCAGCAGGCACTCTTGTCTCTGTGGCTCTTTCCTCCCCTGCTCCCTCCTTCCCTTCCTTCCTTCCTTTCTTCCTCGGTGGCTTCCTCCCTCCCTTCCCTTCTCCTCTGTTTATTCAGAAAAAAAAAAAAATTGGAAACATCTGAGAGTTAATGTTCATATGAAGAAATTGCAGGGGGGAAATATTCTTGTGATCAGGTTGGGGTTTTAACCCACAATGTGGTCATGATCAGGAGAAGGAGCAGGGTCACAGAGTTCTTTGTGTGAGCCGCTGCTGTTGGATTGCCGCTGGCCTGGGCAGGCTGGACATGCTCTTTGCAATTTCTTCTGGAGCCCCGAAGCAAGTTGGAAGACAGAGGCCCTGCTCAAGTTTCTTAGGAGAGCTCGTGGCCCTCCATAGGCTGCCCTTTCTGTTTGCCTCTTCTCTGGTTCTGATTTTCCTCTCTTTTTCCTTTCAGGATGAGAAAAGTTACTTTCAAAAGGCTTCTTCCAAATCCTGGTAGTCATTTATGCAATTGTAAAGTTATTTTTTTTTTACTTTAAATTTTTATGTCTGTCTGTCATGTATTTACTCTTTTTGAATTTTCACGCTCCTGTTCATTTTATTACTATGCTTATATGTGAGAATATGCTTATATGCATAGTCAACTTGTGTGTATTTATGTGTATACATATATGTATTTCCACAAATACATGTATACACACATATGTATAAAGCCTAGAAATGAAAAATGTATCAATAAGGAAAAAGTACTCATATATTCAAAATTTCATATCTTCAAAAGGAATAGGAAAAGCCTCAGTAATTATACACATTTATGTGCATATGGGTAAATAAAATATAGATTTAATTAACAAGCAAAAAAGGAGAAATACTTTCTGGAAAATACCTTCTGGAAAATAACCAAGCAGAGCAGAGCAGCATCGAGTACACTGCCTGCTCTTAACATCCTGAACACTTTTCTATGAACAGTTTCATGCACTGAATGGAATTAGCATCTTTTCTTGATGTAGAAAATTGTCCTATTCTAGGGTGGCTAATGAATTATGGGAGGTATACTTGCTATAAACTGTAAACTTAGGGAAAAAAAAATATAAATCCCAGGTCCAGGCAATCCTCTCAGCGCATGATTTTTTTTCTTTCCTCTCCTTTTTTTTTTCCACTTTGAAAAATGTCTCTATTATTACCTGCGGTAGGCTCTGAACACTTACACACGATTTTGTTGATTGCCCTGCCCTCAGAGACTGCACATTTAAATCCCATTTGCTGCAGCAGCATCAGGATGGCTTGGAGGTGACAGCCCCCTCTAGAGTTCCCCAGGGCCAGCTACCTTGGGGCATGGTCTGGATCAAGGCACTGGGCAATTGGAGTGGCACATATGCAGAGAAACAAACACAAACAACAACAAAAACAAGCAAGAGTCTCTCCTCCTTATTTTTCTTACAAGAGAGAAAAAGGCAATGAGAATATGTTGATATTTGATGAATTGGGTCTATTCAGAGGAGTGCTATCATTTTAATGTCCCTTTTTTTCGTCTTTGAAAATGCACCCACAGTCTCTGAATTCCCATTAATGCAAAGTTCAGATAAAGCTGATGAAAAGCATCTACCATCTTGATAGTTGCCATGGCAGATGGCGCCAGCCTTTATGCTTTTATCAGTATTAGTATCGGAACATACTTTGTGTTCCAAGCTGAGATAAAAGTCATTGAAGCTGTACCTGGAAGAGGCAGTGTCACACTGCAGACCCCACTGTTCTGTATGGTGACAAGACTGCCTGCCATAAAAGCCATGCACGACATATTCCTGTGGTTCATTAGTTGGGCAGTGTTGGCGGTATTTTGCAAACTTTGAGGGAGCTTTTCCAAAAAGCCACTCTGTCTATTCTTTGCTACCTTTCCTTGCCACTGTCACCTTGAAATGTACGGGGAGGCACATAACCAGTAGCTTTTTATGCTAAATCTGCCAGGTTACCTGAGAGGGGAATCTGATATACACAATGGGAACCCAAGAAAAGCATGAGACAGAAGGAACCTTTTGAGTACTTGAGCCAAGGGTGGCCTAGGTTAGGAAGGGTACCTGTAGCTTCCTTTCAGCAAATGTAATACAATTCTGTGACACCCACCTCTCTTTCTAACACACCCTATCATAGCCTCAGTGACACTCCCTGTCACTGAAACCCTGTCCCATCTCATCACTCTTGGCCTCAGTAAACGTTCTCAGGTCTCCTATACCATGGTTCAGTGGGCCTTATATATTTCAAATGCCCCACAGTGGAGACTTAGAAAGTTAAAGCCTTCCGCCGGCTCCTTATTGTGTATTTCCAAGTGTATTGACAGATCATCCCCACCTCTTGCTTCCCACTATTTAGTTATATATGAAGTTATTTTTAGTAACATTGTTGCTTGATAAATATAGGGCTGGTGAGATCTTGAGTTATTATGTAAGTGTTAGTGACACAGCCTGGTCCACCATTTGGCTGGTGCAATGGAGGGGGATGAATAGTAACAAAGAGGAGGAGGGCAAAGGAGTTATTTTAAATTGAGGTATACGTATGTATCTATATGACATTAATAATGTGTTGGGAGCCTTTACAGTTGGCTGCACTGGCTTTTCACGTACCTCCAAGAACACTTTAACAGAATTGGAAAAGCAAAAACACAAAACTGGCATTCTTATTTTCCCTCCCTAAGAGTACTGGACTCAGAGCCAAGACTCAAATATTGGTGCCACCATATACAAACTGCAATTTTGGGAAGCACACTTAACATCTCTATGGCTTTTTTCCTTATCTATGAGAAGGAGATTATTATCATGTTCACCTCATAGAGTAACCATGAAGATGATAGGAAATAATGCTTGCAAAACTCAGGAATGTTAATGCTTAATAAATGTCAGAGATTATTATTATTATTTTCATCATTTCTCAATTTCTTAGCACTGAGATAGCTTTAAAGGAGATATGCATCATTAAGACCTACCTCGCCAGTGGTATCTGCCTAGGCAAGGCACCAACTGCTGTTTACCTACAGTGCCAGGCGTTCAGAAGCCATGGACTCAGAACAGCTTCCAGGCAGGCTCAGGCTGAGGTGTTCCCACTGTCTGGTGAACATTGACGGCCTGATTCTTACTGCAGGCCCTGGGTTGGAGAAGTAAAATTCAGTAAGTAATTAACATATATGAACCTTGTCTAGAACTATGGTTTGCAAAGAGCTTGTTACAGGAAGAGGAAAAGGATTTCATTACTACTGTGCCATGAATTCTCAATCTGTGTAGAATGCCACACTTTCTCACTTTAGGTTGTGTTGCTGTCTCAGTGGATGGTGACAAAGAAAACAGGCACTTTCTTTCAAGAGTATATGTGTGTGTGTGTGTGTCTCTCTCTCCATATATATAATGCCAATGTATATATATCATCTATATACATTAACAGAGCAAGAGCATATTATGTCAATAATTAACATAATCTTATATTTGAAAACAAGATGATGAACATTGTCTTTCATTTTATTAAGGTATACACAGTAAAATGAGCACTTTTTATCATACAGTTCTATGATGTACCATTTGACAAATGCATACCCAATAACTATCACAATAGAGATATGTGATGAAATTCTAAAAATCTACCCTGTGCAGCACCCTTGCAGACAACTGTCCCCTACACTCATTTTCTGGCAGTCACTAATTGATTTTATATCTCTGTCCTTTTTCTTTTCAAAGACTCATATAAATGGAATAATACAATATGAGTTCTTTGGTGTAACTATGTTCCCATACCTTAATGTATTTGAGATTCATGCATGTTGTGCATATTAGTAGTTCGTTCCCTGCTTCTGATTACATAATATCAATTGTATGGATGTATTGGTTTATCCTCTACTCAGTTGAGGAACACTTGGTTCATCTCCCCTTTGGGTCAATTATATATAGAGAGGTGCTATAAACACTGATGAATATGTTCTAGTTTGAATATACCTTATACTAGGGTAAATACTTAGGAAAGGGACTGCCAGATAGTATAAGTATACTAAGCTTATGTTTATCATTATAAGAAATGCCCAAACTCTTCCCAAGAGCCTATTCCACTTGCCATTCACACCTGGAGTTTATGAACATTCTAGTGGCTCCACATTCTCATCAGCACTTGATAGTGTCTGATTTTTTTGTTTTTGATTTTAGCCTTTCAAGTAGGGATGAAGTGGTTTCTCATTGTGGTTTTAATGTGTATTTCTTCAATGAATATGATGTTGAGCATCTCTGGTATGTTGATTTGCCGTCCTTAAAATTCTGATGAAATTTCTGCTCATAAGTTTTGCCTTTATTTTTTTTTCTAAAATTAGGTCATTGTTTTCTTACTATTGAATTTTGAAAGTTTCTTTTTAAAAGTAGTCTGGATACAAGTCCTTAATCGGATATTGGATTTGTAAGTATTTTCTCCTCTGTAGCTTGTCTTATTTATACTCAAATTTTAAAAAATTTAATGGAAAAGTAAAAATTGTTCATATTTATCATGTATAAAATGTTGTCTTAAAACATATATACATTGTGGAATGATTAAATCAAGCTACTTAACATATGCATTACCTTACATCCTTCCATATGTGTATGTGGTTAGACACTTAAAATCTACTCCCTTAGCAATTTTCAAGAATGCAATACATTATTATCACTAGAGTCCCCATGTTGTACAGCAGATCTCTTTAACCGGTTTCCTCCTAATTGAGATTTATATACTTTGTTCAATATCTCCCAACTTTCCCTTTCCTCTTTTAACTTGTCTTTTAATTCCTCAGCATTGTCTTCCAATAGAAGAATTTCTTAGTTTGGCAATGTTCCTTTTTGTCAATTGGCTTTGATGAAATCAGTTATTTTCCCCTTTGTGGATCATGCCTTGGTATAATAAGAAATCTTTGCCTTATGCAAAGTCACTTCTACTGCTGTGGTTTATTCTAGAGACTTTATACTTGCAAGTTTTACATTTAGGTCTCTGATCCATTTTGAATAATTTTTTTGTGTGAGAGACAATGTCTAAGATGAAGTTTGGGGGAGCTTTTGAGGAGGTTTTGTTTTAAATATTTGCATCTGGGTTCAGTTGTTCTAGCATCATTTGGTGGAAACATTCTTCTTATTAAATTGTTTCATCTTTCTTGAAAATCAATTGACAGTCTGTTCCATTGTTTTCTATGTCTATTTTGTCTTCAATACCACACTATTTTGATTACCATAATTTTATAGTATATCCAAAATCAGGTAACATGGATCTTCCAAACATTCTTTTTCAGAGTTGAAATCTGCATAATGTAAAGCATAAAAAGCATTTCAAACTATACATTTGCTTTAGGTGACACATTGGTTATAAATGTACACCCTGTGTGAGACACTCACTTCCATTCTGGGGATTTTAGAAACTCTGCAGGCTGTGTGTGTTGAAAAGAAGAAAGAGACCAATATGAATGTCAAGAGATGAACAACTATTTGTGTCTCTAATCAGATGAAATGTCCTGTTAGAGAAATAGATACAGTGCACACACACACACACACACACACACACACACACACACAAAAAATATATATTTACCCTGTGGATATTTGTCCACCAATTTAATTCAGAATATTCTAACCCCTTTAGATTGCTATAGGAAATTTCTAAGTGTAAAATATATATATAACCAACCCCTATTGTTTACCATTAGATCAGACTTAATATTAAAATCTTGCCTTATGCATCACTGAACTATCAACAAAGTTCTTTTATGTGTGTAATTTCATTGTCCTCCTAACAGTCCTTGAAGCAGGTCTTCTTCTCCCCATCCTGCAGAGAAGGAATCTCCAGAGTGTTCAAATCACTGCCTCATTGTTGCTGGCAGAAAGTACCTACCAGTTAAGATGCTAACTTAAAGCCTTATACCAAGCCTTCTGAATATGTGGTTCAGCCTTTGTTCAATATGCTTTGTCCCCACTTTAGGAAGTTCCAATTCCCCTAGGTTGATGGCAGTCAAATACCCTGAAGTGCAATGTGATCTAGTAGGCATTCTCATCACTCTCCAATTCAACCAGAATTAGATCAATTTGTTGAATGTTGGCCTTGGATATCAGCTGCCCTTTGATGGCCAGACTCTACTAGGCCAAGCTTGAATTCAGTCTTCTGTGTTAGGGAACAGGTAGGAAGGTACTATTTTATTTTATTTTTTAATTAATTGATTTATTTATTCTAATTAGGTATATATGACAGCAGAATGCATTTTGATTCATTGTACACAAATGCAGTACAAATTTTCATTTCTCCAGTTAAAAAATCATAGCCCTAACTTTATGTGTGACTGCATATATGTAGTGATTCTATACAACTTACAACTAGAGAATTGATATGTTATCCTCTATCTATGTACAATGAATCAAATTGCACTCTGTTATCATGTAAGCCTAAATAGAACAAATAAATAAATCAAATATGAAAAAAAAAAAACGATGTAGTGTTGCACCATATGTGCAGTCATAAATGTACCTACGGTAATAATGTCTATCTCATTCCACCATCATTCCTGCCCCCATACTCCCTCCCCTCCTCTCTCTCCCCTTTGCCCAAAGTTCCTCCATTCTTCCCATGCCTCCTGCCCCCCATTGTGGATCAGCATCTACTTATCAGAGAGAACATTTGACCTTTGGTTTTTTGGGATTGGCTTACTTCACTTAGCATGCTATTCTCCAAGTCCATCCATTTATTTACCTGCAAATGCCATAATTTTATTCTTTTTTAAAGCTGAGTAATATTCCATTGTGCATATATACCACAGGAGGAAAGTACTATTTTTTTAATATCTTTATTTTATTTATTTTTATATGGTGCTGAGGATCGAACCCAGTGCCTCATATGTGAGGGGCAAGTGCTCTGCCACTGAGCCACAACCCAGCCCCAGGAAAGTACTACTTTAAAAGGATGAAGTACTCAGGAAAAAACTTACCACTAAAACTTGCCCCTCTTCTGAGCTGGTGGAGACACCATGGATGGAATTTGTTGCTTTATTATTCATATATATCAGCTACTCTGAAAACTATGAGTTTCAATATTTGTCAAAATTTGGCATCAAAAACAAGGTAGAATTGTGGTATTGGTTCTTGCATTTTATAGTTATAGAACAATTTTAACCTTTCCTCAGCCCACAAAGTACTTAAAAGAAACTTTGTCCACTCTTGTGATTCTCAAATTGAGATTCAGGGAGCAGTAGCTGTGGTATGATTATCACCTGGGAGTTAGTTGATTCACAGATTGCCCCTCCTCTGCTTCAACTGATTTCATGTAATATTTTCTCCCGTACGTGAGTGAACAGGATATCCAAAGAAGGACAGCCTGAGAAAGGGGATATGTGTTTGAGTCTCAGAGAACACATTCGTTGATATTAGGAGCCACAGATGGATTCATGCTAAAAAACACTGACATTATCTATTGTGGTTCAGAAAGAGCTGAAATGTGGCCCTAAGATCAATTTGGTAAGGTAAGCCGCAAAGTTCTGTTAGAATGCACTCAGATTTCAGGTTAGTTTATGCTCCTTGTATTGGTGGTATGAAGAGAGCATCTCTTCTGATGTAGAATGTTCTCTGCTCTCTCAAGTTTGTAAAATATCCAGTATGTTTTCTTTGTGGAGAAGGACATCTTGACACTTTTCTGATAGGACTCAGTTTGCGGAAGGGAATGATGTGTTCATTTTCTCCATGCTTGAGTTTTGTACTTTCAGTTAGAAGATGCAAAAGAAATGAGGAATTATTTGTAATCTTCTTGTTTCCGTGTATCCTCTAAGACAGCAAGCACCTATTTGTTTTCACCCATAAAGAGATAAAAAATGACCCTTCCAAATTTATATGATTTTAGAGCTGGAAGGAACCTTAGAGAGTATCTAGTTTTCGAGGGAGTTCATGTGCATTTTGAGAGGACCTGTACTTCCTGGGGAGAGACTGTCCAAAGATGTCTAACAGTCCTGGCCTCTGACACAAAATGCTAATCGTGTCCCCCATGTAGTACAAAAACAAAAACCTCCCAACATATCCAAACACCCTCCAAGGTGTTACCTTAGATTGAGAACTTCCTCTAAGCCCCATGATTTTATTAGTGAGGAAATCGAGATTCTTTGGCCCAACTATTGACAGCATTGACTGTTGAGGATTTCCAAGGTTCCTACCATAATCAGTTTTCCAGTCACCAAAAAAACTAAGATCCATTATCAGAAAGGAAGGAGCCACAGAGTAAATGGGATTCTTTAAAACAGTCCTGCATTGTCACAGAAATGTGAATTCCAAATTTAATGCAGTACCTCTACTGATTTAAAATGTACAATATTTCCATTAGATAAAATAATACCACCACTAAGATTTTGAATTTATGTACATATTTATGGAGTTCACTCTCTACTGATGGATCATAATGATGACATGCTACTGCAAAAGAGGCCAAGCCTGGCGCCACCGATCGGTCCTCTCTTCTGGAATTTTGCCACAGGTGCAGCACCCCGTGTGCTACGACCTCTTGGGGATTGCTAATTCTATGAACTGCTCTTCAAAGGGTGTTTCCTTTATTCATTTCCCTAATCAAAAGCATCTTTAAAGATTGTTCCATGCTTTTAAGTTCACTCACGACCATTTTTGTGTTTTCTGAGAAGGGACTCAACAGTTTCAAATGGAGCTAGCTAACGAAATAACTTTTGCTCAGATACATAGTGTTGGGATGTGCTGGACCACTATAGTATGCCTTGTTCACTAGTGATCCATTGGAACCACATATTGGTATTTGGAATTTCATCTTGCCATTTTGAAGCTTGGTTGAGTGTTTTAATATGATGACGCTTCCTAGATCACTTGATACCTGGGTGAGGCAGGTGAAGCTTAGAAAAGCAAAGGATGACAGTCTAGGAATAATGGGAGTATTGGGAAATGTCTGAGCCTTAGTGACCAACACATGGAGGATGGTGTGTTGATTTTTCTTTACTTTGAATAGTCGGAGGCAGATTTATTTTCATTGTACTTTTAAGTAGCTGTAAGTATAAAGCCCCAGTTCTTATCTTCATTTTTCAGTCTGAGAAACACATATAGAAATGTGGAATATTTATAGCCTATTAGGATAGTTTAGGTTTTATTTTGGTAAGAAACATCTCTAAAATCCTCCTTGATTAACACAACAAAGCGTATTTTTTATTCACATCAGATGTATGCTACAGGTAAGCAGGGGCCACACAGAACTTAAGAGTTCCATTTTAACAGTATGCTACCTGAAATACATGGCTTCCTAGGTTACTGGGGCAGAGGAAGGGACATTTGGAGGACCATATCTATCTCTGTTGCCCAGAAGTGACTATAACACACTTTCCACAACACACTGGACAAGAATAAACAGTCCCTTTGAGACCATAACGAATGATACAATATAATCTCCCCATGTGGAAAGAGAACCAGATTTCAGAAAGTTCTAGAAATGGCCACCACAGGCAATAAAAACTAAACCTACCATTTACTGTAAGGGCAATTCTCTGAAATAAATGAATTTCATATCTAATATGTACAGATTCCAGTAGTATATAGACTATAAGAAATAAAAATATGTGATTAAACTATTTTTGAAATTTTCCTCTATAAGTCATGTAAGTCTAAATGTGTATATTAAAGAAAGCTGTTATCAAATCCTTCACAGAATAAGGTGGAATAACACACTCCTAAATGTACATATGCAAATACACATATACATACCTAGTAATAGGTTTATAAATGTAATAGGATATGCAGCAAAGGAACATTTATTTATTTCTTGGTAAAAATTTAGTCCTTTACATTTCCTTAACCATTTGAAGGAGGAGAAAAATACTAAGAAAATATCCAGTTTTCTTTAAAGCTTAGCCAGGGACCTCGAGTGGTTATGTTAAACAAAGCCCTGGATGATGCATGTCAAATAGGTGCATGCAAAATAAATTTTGTTGTGTTTAGCCACTGAGATGATGGGGTTATTTGTTATCACTGCATGGCCTAGACCATCCTGACCACCATGTCAAGGGAAATAAGGGTCTGACCTCATACTCTGGAAACAAAAATGGGGAGGAGTGACAGGTTCAAGAGACGTTAAGGTGGTAGAGTGACAGTTTAGTTAAAGACTAAGTGTTGGCAATAGCCAAACTATGGACCCAGCCTAGGTGTCCATCAACAGAAAAATGAATAAAGAAAATGTGGTATATATACACAATGGAGTTTTATTCAGCCACAAGGAAAAATGAAATTATTCCATTTGCAGGAAAATGGATGGAACTAAAGATCATAATATCAATTAGTCAATCTCAGAAGGTCAAGGATATATTCTCTCTCATATGTATATTTTCTCTCATATGTGGAAGCTAGAGAGGAGAAAGGAAAACAAAAGTGTGGGCAGATCTCATGGAAAATCAAAGGGAGATCAGTAGAGGAAAGGGAGCAGGGGTTGGGGTAGATGAAGGGGTGGGGAGTGCTGGGATGTAATACTGGCCAAATTATATTATTCTGTTGTGTGCATGTACTAATATGTAACAATAAATCCCATCACTAGGTACAAATCCCATCATTATATACAAATACAATGTACCAATAAAAATGTGGGAAAAAAAGACCAAGTGTTGGGAATGGAGAGGCGAGTGTAGGATGACTTCACTGGTTGTTCGGACCAACTCTACTCATTCATGTGATTTCATTTTTCTTCCCCTCTAAGTTCATTGAGAACATATTTTATAACTCTTTTGTGGAGCATTTTGCATACCTATTGTCTGCCTTCCCTCCAATTCTCAGAATTAATTATACTTTTGTCTGTGTTTTAATAGCATTTGATGCAGAGTGACTATAGTATATTTTAAAGTTAAAGATCTTTACAGAGTGTTATTTTATGGTGGCCTCTTTTTCCCCAGGATTCCTAAGAGTAGTGACTACCTGTGAATATTGACTAACAATTTTCTGATTGATATTTTTTAGCATTTCAGTACCCTCTGTTACTTCTGTTGTGGGGAAACTACTTAGAACTACAAGTTAGCCCAGTATCTTCCCTCTTTAAAATTTTTAAAAACAGTTTTGATACTATCTTTTGCTGAAACGATTGAATTTAGGATTATTTATAGACTTAACTTACCCATGATATCCTTCTCCTTTTTTTATGTGTAATGAAAAGTTAGCAGGAATTTTTTCCCAGTAGAAAAATGAGCATCAAAGGGAAGAACTGAATTTGCAAGAGGAATTCATTTTAAAGCACTTTTTAAGCTAAAATAAAAATGCTAACAGAGAAAGAGTGTAGGATCCAATTCACCATTTTAAATAGTGTGAGGCTCATTCAGGCAATGTCAAAGCATCTTCTGAGGTAAATTTGTTAGAATCATGGAGGAAGAATCTGAGATTTTCAAATATGGGTTCTAACGGTTCCTCTCCATTCAGCTTTGAGCTATTATTAAGGACTGCCAAAGAGGTGGGGCTGTGGAAACAGACACCCCAGCTCTACCTACGCCTCTGGAGCTATTAGGGCTGCTATAATTTAGGATCAGAGATGAGAAGAAAAAAAAGAGAAAATTATTTCTTACATTTAAGGGCTCAGTTTACCACTGAAATTGCTTTTCATTTAATTCAAGCAGCAACTGATAGCGCAGAACACTTACACAAAATTAAACAGACATCTTTCATATTTTGAGAGGCACTCGTGTGCTTTGTGTTGTTTTTATGTCTTTCTTGCTCTTCCTTCTCTCTATCCCCTCTTCTTCTCTACTTTTCTCCAGCTCCCTTCCTCCTTCTTTTCTTTCCTCTTAAATAAAATTTCACCAGAGAAAAAGAGCAGAAAAGCTTCCACATAGTTCGTGTCTTTTCTTTGGCATTTGGGATTATGGAGAGAGGGTGGTTGATAACACAGAGGGTTGGCACTCAAAGGGTCTCCTTCTGTGTTTTGCAACTTAAACTGTCCCCTGTGGATTTTTAGACAGGTCAATTTATTAACAAACATAGATAGTACCCTGGATAGATTCAACCCATGACATTCACACATTTGTGTGTTGTAGGTCTGAGCATTCACATCTTTGAAAAAAAAGAAAAGAAAAAAGAAAAATTAAATCATGACAGCATACTGGAAACAAAATTTCTGAGCAGAATGGACTGTCAGATAAAACTCCTCCTAAAGCAAACAATAATTGACTTAATTTTTGTGGATTGTACAGTTGGCTAAAATAAGCTAACCAGATTTGCAGACTGAACATCATCGAAGATTTTGTGATGCGGGCAGCAGGGTTGTTGAAGTGTTGCCAGTGAGTGGAAGTGGTTTTGTGGCCACTGGGCCCCTTGCCCACCTTTCTGGGGCCTAATGG
>PVHX01000442.1:97658-260158 GCA_004024805.1 Geosciurus inauris | reverse complement strand
CATCACTTCCTAATGCCCTACCCTGGGGACCAAGCTTCTAACACATGAGCTCTAGGGAAACAAACCACATCCAAATGCCAACAAAGCTTCTTTTTTCATGATTTATGAATTTTGCATTTTATTTAAGAAATAATCTCCTTCTATGACATTCCAACTTAATTCTCCATATTTTCTTTTAAATATTGATACTTTTTATACTCAAGTTTTTATTCTACCTGTAATTTGTTGATTTTTTTTCTTTCAATATATATGCATGGAGATATTTACCCCCATCATAATCCAACAATCAAGCAAGTCCTTGGAAAATCCCAAGAAAATCCCAAGATCATTCCAGGTTCAAATGGTGGGAAAATAATGGTGGGATCCGATGCACATTAAAGGCTGCATTTGAAACCAGTCCTGCCTCTAACCCTTAGACAGGATCAACTGAGAGTTCCCTCAGAATCTGCTTCCTCCTACCAAACTTTGTCAAGGTTAAGTCCACACTTGTCCTTTAGATATATTTTGTTATTACTGACTGCATCAGTATCCAGGCTTTCTGCCTAGAGATTCCTCCATTTCTCTGTAGATTTGAGGATACAGGAAACATGAGGCAGATTTATAGTCAGATTCCACCTAATGGCTCTCATTTCTCAAATACCAACCGAAGAAGAATTGACACATTCCCTCCTACTGGCAAAAGGCTGAGCCTTAGGCCTGCTAAGACATCCAGCTACATCAATAAGGGAGACTAAACATGTCTTTTCTGTTGATGCTTTTTTCTGATGAAATTTCTATATAAACATGGAATGGATATCACCTGTAATTCTTCCAGAGGGCCTATATTTGGTAATGACTTCACCATTCTATAAATACCCGCATTATCTAGGCAAAGAAGAAGGAAAGTCAAAGGAGAGTCACTGGATTACCCTTTGATAATTTAATATTTGGGGCTTCAAACATATTATCCTTGGATAAAGTGTACTTATGGAGAAATCTTTAGCTGTTAACTAGATCTGTCAGTTATTAGTAGGTAACACATGGCTCCCAAACTCAGTGGCTTACAATAACCATTTATTGCTTTTTGTGAGTCTGTAGGTTATCAGAGTGGTTCTGTAGATCTGGGCCAGCCTTTGCTAAGCTCATCCGGGTTGGCTAGTGGCTGCATGATCTAAGGAGACTTCAACTAGGAAGGCTTAGATCTGCTTTGCAGAGGCCTCTCGTCCTCTGATAAAGTGAGCTCAAGACTGTTCACAGGGCAGAAGCAAGAGTTCAAAGAAAAGAGTAAAGCATGCAAAGGCTCTTGAAGCCTAGACTTGGAATTATCACTTCTTCCTCCTTTTGTTCCTTGGAAAATCCCAAGAAAATCCCGAGGCCATTCCAGGTTCAATTGGTGGGAAAATAAACTCTAATTATGGACGCATGAGTTACAAAGTCATATCGTGCAGGATGTGGATACAGAAAAGTCATCAACTGAGCTGTCAGTGAAATCATTCCACCACAGCAAAGGCTCTACAATATTTCTCACTCCTTGGGTTCCCTGGTGAGAGACTCTGGGTCCCTGTCCATATTCACTAAAATAGATATATATTCACTGAATACATGAAGTGCATATAATACACATGTGCAAGTATGATAAGCACCTATATGATAAGTGTTATGAAGAAAAAGTTCAGAGGCTTAAATAATAATCTAAAAAGATAATTTGACCTAGGTTGAGAGATCACAATATTTTGTTGAGCTACAATGTGATACTAAGCTCTAAAAAGGGAAAAAGCTCTAAAAAGAGAAAAAGCTCTAAAAGCTCTAAAAAGCTCTAAAAAGAGAAAAAGCCCACACATGTGCAAAGACCCTAAGTTGAGCAGGAATGTGGACTTTCAGATGAACTGAAAGGAGAGAGACCCTATAAAGTCAGAAGTTGAGAGGGATAGGGTAAATGTGAAGCTGTAGAGTTAGACATAGCTGCTTATTTGCAGGTCTTTGTGCTCAGACCATGTTAGAGACTGAAAGTTTTATCCACAGGGAAATGAGAAAGTTTAAAGGTGTGTAAGTGAGAATACCCAGGTCAGATTTCCATGTTCATGCAACATCTCTGACTACTATGGGGAGAATGCCTGGGGGTGTGGGGACAAGCACAGGGAAACTGGGGGGGATGAATTAGGAAGAATCCCAGATGAGATGTGGAAGAGATTTAAACCGAAGCTGTGACAGTGGATATAGAGAGGAGAAAGACCCTAGTCATATTAGAAAAGGACATTGATGGACAGTGAGTAAGAGGTGTTTATGGCCTCTGCAGCTGTGTTGATGGGGAAGTCATGGCAGAGCTAAGAAATGTGGGAGGAGATCCAGTATCAGAGGAAAGAAAGATCATGAATTTGCCTCTAGAGATGCTTAGTTTAAGTGCCCTTAAGACATTCCCATAAGCCCTGTAAGATAACTGGGCTGGAGACATAAGTCTGAGAGTTCTAAGTGTATAGAGAGCAAGGTAATAGAAGCCTTGGACATTAATAGATTCCCTGGGAAGAGAACCAATAGTAAGAAGGCCACAGATCCAGGATCAAGTCTTAGGAATTCTAGAATTTAAATTTGGGTAAGAGAAGATTGGCATATACTAAGGAGTGGCATAGTAGGTCACAGGGACATCAGGAAGTTTCCAGGGGTCATGCTGTTGGCAGTCACTGAGGGCTCATGGAAGATGAAGAGTGAAATAGCCCACTGGATTCAGTAACATGGAGGTCATTACCAAACTCATCAGAGTGGTACAGATGCTGAGCAGTAGGAAGGATGCAGAGAGCAAATTAACAGGCAGATGCCTCCAAATGCCACACTGGCAGTTTATTTCAGAAGGGCCACCTCTGAAAATCCAGCTGACTCTGCCTACCATCTTCCTCTAACGTTTCCAGGGACAAGCTCTTTTATCTTAGTATGAATGAGATGAGAAGACTAGGAAACTTAGGGAGAAGGTGAGGAAATGAATCTCACCTATGTAATACCTACTCCCTCGATAATGCTTGGAATTTATGTCCTTTCCTATATCTACCCAAGGTTAAGGTAAATGTCTGAGTGAACCAATTACCTATTTTTGCCATTAATTTTTCTTTTTAGTCATTTAGAACCCAAAACTCCTCAGATTTTTTTTTATTGTGGACTCTTGACGATCTCAGAGTTACTTTAAGTGTAGTCATCTGGTTCTGCATTATTTCCACACAAGGCTTGAAAGGAAGGAAAGCCATTGTCCTGATAATATTCACAGACAATTCTATGTCTCGCTTTCTCTCCAAAGCTATGATTTTATGCCAGAGTAACTTGTTTCTACTTTCTCTTATTTCAGCTCTCCTCTCTTTGCATGGAGATAAATTCTTATCAAGCATTTGCTTTGCCCACTTTCAAGTTCTATCTCTGCTTTTGTTAGTTCAGCAACATCATCTTTTTTTCAGTGATTCTCTTTGTATTTCACTGACGCAGTTTTATATTTCCTCATGTATCTCAAACTTAAAAATATGTCTCAAATGTCATGAATTGTTTCTTCGGACAAATTGTTAACTACTGAGAACAGTCACTGAGAGAAACAATACGTGATTTCTGTTTACCAGATGGATTTTTTTTAAAAAAACTACCTTAGTAAATGGCTTGAGAATGCTTAGTGAAGAAAACCATTTAAGAAGGAAGCTCATTTTCATTTAAATCTCTTTCTAAAACTCAGGGTGTTTCATTTTCCTTCTTAAATTTCCCCCTTGCTCTTGTAAAATCATCATCAGTCACATGCCACCAAACTGGAGAAATTAACTCTGTACCTTGGTGACAGTACTGGTCTTGCTACCTACCATGCTGAGGGATGATAGGATTGTCCTTTGGCCATGGATAAGTCTTAGTAAGCCCGGAAAACCCACAGGTGATGTGTGGTTTAAGAGGAAAGAACAAAATAGTGCTTTATTTTTTTTTCCTGGACAGGATTTCTTTTCTTGTTACTTTTTCCTTTTTCATTCATGGGAAATACTGTGTCTCATCAAAGAAACTTCTCTAAATATACGAGAAGAAAATTGACTAAAATGAGTCCTTGGGAGGTAAAAGCTTTCTGTTTGGGAATCTCTTTGAGGCTTCTAGAGTGCATGTTTTTCTGTTAGAATCACAATCCTCGGCAACACCACTTCTATTTTATTTTCATTTGGCTTTACCTTTCTGGAGAATAGATCAGTTTCCAATAGTTGCTTAATTTCAACTCAGCAAAGCAGGGCAGAATGGGCGCAACCTGTGGTCAGAAGGTGCCATGGGTGGCAGAGTGCTTGAGCACCGGAGGCCTGCCATGAACTGCTGGAATGCTGAGCCTCGGCTCTGACCTACACCAGCCCTGTGGCCTGAGGCACGTCACTCACCTGAGTCCGCATTTCTTCCACTGTCAGATTGGCTGGCAATAAAACCACATGCAGAGCCGCTGTAAGGAGTCAGTGAGTTACTATATTAATAGTAGCTACTTCTTAGCACTATAGCAGTGTTTGTTAATTAATACACAGGTTCTATTATAAAGAATGACCTAATAGCTAATGATATTAGTGATGTTCTCTAGAATAGACACTGTGCTTTACGTGCTTTCAATTTTTTTTCATGTGATCATTACAAAATTTGTAAGAAAAATACTGTGACACAGTACTCTTATTGTACAGATGAGAATGTCAAGGTTTAGAGAGATGAACTCTCTTCCCGAGTTTAGTGCGGATGGGCAAGTGACCCATGCCCCTGACCATGACACCACACTCCCCCTACCAGGAGCCTTCCTGCCCAACCTGCAATGTCCTTTTACTCCCTGAAATTGCATACATGAGGGCTAGCACTCCAACCAGAAAGTTCAGCTATGTGTGCCCTACTTCTCTAGTCAAAGGGGGCTGATTTAAAACCTTATTTGACAGAGGAGTACAGACTTGGATTTAAGTCCTGGTTCCACTGCCTTCTGGCTCTTCGACCTTGGAAAGTTTACTTAATTGTATAAAAACTTAGTTTCTCGCATTTAAACAATGATCATAGACTTCTTCCTAGAATAGCTCTGAGGATTGGCTGAGATGCATATTAATAGTACTGTGTGTGTGTGTGTGTGTGTGTTCCATGAAGTTGAGCAAAACTTGGGTAGAGTTCAGGTGAGGGTAATCTGAATGGAAAATCTCTGAAGGGATGGTCTTGAACTTTAGCCTGAAATAAGAAACTATTTTTGTTCAGTGTTTTCAAGTGATTGGCCGCTACAGCTAACGAGAGGGTTTGTTGTAAATGTCAATAGTAATAGACTGAGTTTGAAAAAGCAGGGCTAGGAGGAGACTTATTGACCAGAGAAAAAAACAAGCCAAAGCCTTGGCTAATTTGTGTAATCAGCTTTATCAATTTGCATAAATTGTGCATCAGGCTATATTCCTCTTGGGCATAATAAGCCCAAATTTAGTTTTTCTAATTTTAAAGTCATTAGTTGCCTTTTTTTTTTTTTTTTTTCTGCTTCTTCTATTCCTTTCTGGGACTTGTATGGGTCACACCTCCATGCATCTGTCAGGTGGTCAAATGTGTCCCTAATTCACAGGGGCCCTCAGTGCCTTGCTGTAGTATCTAACACTTTTTCTCCAGCATTGGTCCAGTCTTGACCCTTGGTGCCCAACACTATTCCATGTCTTCTCTCTGTATTTCTTTTGTTATATCCTTGCTTAGATCGGAATCTTCCAAGTGTTTTAAAATGATTCCCTTCCATTTGATGTGGTCTTCTAGTACATCCTTTCAAATAACTGCCAAATTCTATTTTTTTTTTTCCTAGCAGGCTTTCTTTCCCAGATTCCACCCATTTATTCCTCGATTTACTTTTTCCTCAATATTCATCATGTGTGCTGAAGATCTCTAAGTAGTTCTAAAAGGTCTTACAAAATTCTGATTCTAATTTGAGGTTATTAGGTGGTTTTACATGATTTTAGGGCTGCAATAAAGGTCCCCATAGACCCTTTTGTCTCTGAACCTAGTATTATTCTCTCAGTTCAGCCCTGTTACACCTTGAATCCGAAATGCTCCCCCAAAGCTTATGTGTTGAAAGCACAGTCCTCAGAGCAACAGGGTTCAGAGGTAGGGCTTTTAGGCAGCGATTTGATTATGAAGACTCTTATCAGTGGATAAATCCACTTGATGGATTAATTCATTGATAGCTGAACAAACTACTGGCAGGTGGGACCTAGTCAAAGGAAGTAGATCACTGGGGGTGTGCCCTGGAAGAGTGTATCTTCTCCCTGGCCCACCCCTTCCTGGTTTCCCAGCTGCCATGAGCTACACAGCTTTCCTCCACATTGCCCTTCCTCCATGATGTTCTGCCTCACCTCAGGCCCAAATGCATGGAGCCAGCTGACCATGGACTGAGACCTCTGAAATGAAATGAAAATAAATTTTCCTTCTCAAAGTTGTTCTTGTTAGGTATTTTGGTCACAGTGATGCAAAACTGACTCTTTTTCCTGGACTACCTCTGGGGTAGCCCCACTGGCTTCCAGCTTTCAGTCTTGATGCATGTCAGTGCATCTCCCATATTGCCAGCAGAGTTTGGGCTTCTGTATAATTAGAGGCTATCTAATCACAAGAGGAGGTGATCGTGAAACTTGTTCACCAACTTTAGTAATTAGAGAACTAATGAACCTCCTTGAAACTAGCAAGTGTTCAAGAATAAGCATGAGAGCAGTACTATTGAATATAGCATGGAAGCAGCAGAAGTAAGGTCATCCAAGTTGAAAACATCAACAACTTTGGGAAGCGTTTAAACTTCCGTGGTTGTACTTTAGACACATATCCCTAACCTTGGAAGGGCAAAGTCACATGGGGGCCAGGGCTGCAAACCATCATCAAAGACAAAATGCTGGATTCATGTGCAACTAGTTTAACCCAGACAACATTTCTTATGACTTTATGCGGTCCAGAGGGCTGAACTTCTGACATAAAATCTTTATCTCAAAAATGCAGATGTGAACCTGATGTCCTTTTTAAAGCAGTAACTGGTTATAGAGCTAGAGATGTTTAAGCCCCGGGCTTTACAAACAGTTTTATAATAGCATTAGCCTGAAGATTGCCCCTGCCTTTATTCCATAACACCAACATTTGCAAATCTGGGCATTTTCAATCCTTTCTATTTCTTTCCATGTCAGTGGAACTGAAGCATCTGCTCTCAGAGTATAAACTTTGCTTTCTCCCCTCAAATCCATGGAGAATGATAGAGAAGGGGAATGCTAAACCTCTATTATGCCCTCAGCCTCAGTCACAGCCAGTCTGCTCATATTTCCTTTGGGCTCTGGCTGTATCAGCCAATCATTTTCATGGCTGGTTTAAAGAGCATGTGCCTAATTTAGAGCTGCTGACACAGGGCAGGGAACAAGCCACCTGGCAAATGCCTTGGGCTTTGAATGATTCCTCTAACTTGAAGCCTAGGCCAAGTTCCCCTCAAGTTGTACTGAGGTTTGTAAACCTTTTGGCAATGCTGGGCTAGGACTGGACCAGGTAATCAGTGTTTCATGGTCCTCAGCTAGGTGTGAAATTTTAATCAAAGGGATTTTATTTTTTGCAAAAATATAACGCACTACCAGAAATGTCACATAGAATTAGGCTTTAGATTCACTGAGGTTCAAAATGCATCTAATGGTATTTTGCAAAATGACAAATTTTATCCTCTTTGGTTGGGAGGAAGGGCTGTTAAAAATAAATGGAATAAGGTATTTCTGGTACCCCCTTTAGTATTATGGGGAAATATTACAGCAATTTTTAGTTCATGCACATTTTGGAACTAGATAATTACTTTCCACTTTAATTGCAAGATGGCACAGAAACTAAGCTTCATCCTCAAAATACATTCTCTGGATCCAATAGATATTGTAGGATACTGTGGATATTGCTGTTATGTCCAATATAGTCTACAGACCTGCTCCAGACCCTCAGGAAGTTTATCCAGAGTCTTTCCCACAATTTCTTATATCTGAATAATGAACACTAGCCATAGAAGACATTGGGACATCAGGCTAAAGTGAGAGCAGTCTCCTTACCCAGCAGGACCAAACCAGAGCTGAATCCTTTACAAAGTGAACTTCAGGTTTAACTGACACTAGTATGGAAATGGATGAGAAAGACACCTCTGTGCCAGGTACCCCAGATTCACCCGAGCTTATCCAGAGAGATTCTGGAAAGACACAGTCCTCTGAGTATGCTCCCCAGACTCAGCCAAAAACTCAGAACAAGTCACCTTATGTTGTCATCCTTTACTAATACAATTTACATGAACACCACAGGAGATGATTTCTCACCATCTCTCATTGACCTTGGGCAAATCACTGGGTCTCCATCAATTCAGTGGTAGCTTTTCCCTGTGGTTAGGGTGTGGAAGTCAAGGGTGGGATGATGGATAGTCTTGAGCACAGAACAGAATGCTCTAGAATCTGATTTTTTGTTATGCATCCTGGTTCTGTACTTTCCAGCTATGTCACATTGGGGACATTGCTTATCCTTTATGCACCTCAGTGTTGTCATCTATAAAAAGGGGTTTGTAGTAGAATCTACATCAAAGAGTTGTTGTGAAGATTAAATAAATTGAGGATGCCTTTAATACAGTAATCCTTCGATAAATACGACAAATGTTACGGTGCCTCAACAAAAGAGGCCATGGTGTATTGGGGTGTGTGTGTGTGTGTGTGTGTGTGTGTGTGAACAAAAAGAGGTGTGCGACTAATGGGTTTTAACAAGAAAGCATGAGTTATGATAGAAAAGTACAGCTTCATGGGAGAGAATTGTAACCCCTCACCCTTGAACCCGAGGCCAATGACAGAAACAGAGACCCCGGTCACATCAGTGACTTCTGGTCTCCACGTGTCAGAGGCAGACTTTGTTAAAGTCACTGTTGCTTGTCCTACTGAGGACAAGACTGACATGGAATGTGACACCAGGAGGCTAAAAGGGGTTGAGGATGCTCCTTGGGGGGTTTTAGTTTTCTCTTCTCAAGGCAAAGATAGGGAAACAATAGAGATTTTTAAAAGAAATCATATTACTCAGTAAAACATTTTGTACTGAGCATGGACCACTGGGCTGTGTGGATATTTCTGGTAGTCTCAGAGAGAACCAAGGTAGAGCACCCAGGATGTGGAAGAACATTCTCAAGTAGAGGCACCGTGAGGCCCCAAAGTCTTTACACGAGTAGTAAATAAGCATGACCTTAGGACTTGAAGCTGGCAAAGCTGGCTCTATGAATTACATTGCTTCCTCTTCGAAGGTTCTCATTCTCACAGGTGGGCTGGCTATGGATGTGCTCATCTTCTCTCTGTCTCTGAGCCATGAGAGGAGGCTGTTATGGAGGCTACAGGTTGTGTGATGCCTGAGGACTTGGTGACACTCTGCCTGTCTTGTCCATCCATTTTCTTTCCCCAACTTTGTTCTATATCATGGTCATGAATATACCCCCACAAGAAAGGAAAGAAGGTGTAAGGGTGAGCCCAGTTTCCACCATGATTCTTGAAATTTTCTCTGAATGATTTTAGTTTGGTTTGGAAGTTTTAGCTGGCTACATTTCATTCTCTCTCTCTTCCATTGGCCTATAATTTGACTCCCATCATTATATTTTAAAATAAGAATTAAAAAGACCCTTAATGCTTTAAAATGTCTTTAAACAAATAATATGGTACTTCTCTTAGTTAAGATGCAGTAGTAATTGACTCAGTGTTTTCCCCATACATATATAATTTAAAAATAACATTTTTATTAGTTTTCTCTTTTGACAGAAACTATACCATGGATTGAATTTGTAGAAAGGTGAGGAAGATTGAAATATACCAGCTGAAGGTGACTTCACTGAGACTGGGCAGAAACTAAGACTTTTCTGGAGGGAAAGCTTTAATTGGCTTTGGCATGGTGGCTTGATCAACCCATGTGTTTGAGGGATGTTTGAGTACCCCAAAGAAATACTGATACAATGTGGAGAGACTTTGAGTTAATTATATGCCTAAACCAGGAAACAAGAAGAAAAACTTAGGGAAAAGGGGACACAGTAGATATTTTTTAGAGAAATCATATTACCCAGTAAAACATTTTATATGCAATCAAAACTAGTTATGTACAGAATGCCTAATGCTAGTTAACTCATGTATGAATTGAGCTTCAATATTAATTAATTTAATAATTCAACAAATATTTGAATCTCAATAGTAAGGATCTTTATCTGTGCTACCCTGTATATGTTCTAATTTTCTACATACCAAAAAGTAGCTTCTCACTGGTTTTCTTGTTTGGGGTCATCTATTTTTAATATACTGATTTATCAATATCCTTAATACTCTTAAGTTTTCAGTTCATTCAATACATATTTTTCCCCATCATGCAACAAACCTAGAACTGGCATAGTTCTAGATATAGAAAATGCAGGCTGTGTTTGCCTCTGAGAACTTTATAATCTTTCTGAGACAACAAAAACACCTGGGATGACTCAAGAGCGATGCCAGCTACAGGTGTAAAAGGGTTTCTAAGGATAGAGAAATCATCAACTCAGTACAGGCTGTCCAAGAGGGCACTATGTGCATGGCAGAACCCTACTTGGCACCTGAAAATAGTAGATAAACTAAGCTGGGAAAGGGTGAGATTCCAGACAGGAAGGTCCACATGACCTGCATCTTGGACCATGTCTCATGTTCTGATTGATTTCATTGTCTTATTAGAACAGGCTGCCATATATGAGTGTGGGGTCCTGCATGGCTTGTATTCCTTCAAACCCACCCAATTTGAGACGTAGCTCTGTGATTTTAGAGATCAACCATGGGTGGAATCATAAACATTTAAGGCCTGGGACTGCATCCTTTTCATTTCTGTGACCCTGTGTTGGGCACTTAGAGGTTCTCAGATTGTTAACTGAGAACATTCAATAGGGTTTCCCCTACAGCTTGCCTGAGAAATGGTCACCCTATTCCTGCTTGGACAGGCTCATTGATTCGAAGCTGTCTTCTCTCAGAATCCATACCATTATTGGACATTTGATGTTTTGAAGTCCTTTCCAAATAATGGATTGGAAATTATTTCCAGCAGCCTCTACCCATTGGTCCTGGTTGTGCCTTCTGGTGCCAGTTTGGCAGGCCAGCAGTTCACTGAGGTAGCAAAACATTTTCAGCCTGGTGCATTTTTGGCTTAGGTTGTATAGACACACCCATGTGCTTGACTTCCTTTGGGGATGTTTTGTAAGATTATCCATCTATATGGTTCAAAACCAGACAGCCTAGCCCAAATGACCTGTACCTATTATTCTTTTTGTGATGGAAGAGAAAGACAATTGACCCTCCTAAAATTCCCCCAAACTCTATCAAGTCATTGGCTTTGCTATGAATACATTGACGGAAGCAATTCTGAGTCACGTCTTCCAAATCGTGGGGCATTGCAAAGCTCAGCTGCCTGTCAACTTGATAGAGTTGCCTCCACCTCCCCTCACCAGCAGAAAACAGCCACCTCCATCACCCTGAATAATACATATTTTTATTTTATGTTTTCCAAGGCAGATTTCAGTTGCTTCTGTCAGTCACCCACCTGTTTCACAGTTGGTGACCTGAGAGGATTACCCCCACCCCTTTAGCCAGAGTGTCCAGGCAGCAAATGGCACTGGCAAGGTAGGCAAATGGGGCTATCAGGAAGATTCTTTTCTTTCTTCTCCACTGCAGGAGGACTTTTTGTTTTTGTTTTTGTTTTCCCCTGGCACTTTTTCCCAGATGACACATCAGCTGTAAAAACAGGAATCTTCTCTCCCCTGCCTTCTAACTCGTATGCTATGTATCAAACCTAAGAATAAAAAGAATGCAATTTCAAGAAAGCTTGTAAAAATTTTAATTTCCTTAAAAGAGAGAGAGAGAGGATATGTGATCAGCTTAAGGTGTCATGCCAGGTGCTTGCTCTTTGACACTTAGCTGCCAATAACAGTTAAGCATCATTCCTGTTTTGCAGAGAGAAATCATCAGGGTCTCTACACATGTCACATGTTTAAATCAGTGATACAGAGAGTCTCCATTTAGTGAAATTTGCTGACTGCACTGAACTCAACAGTTTGTGAAGCAGCTTTGTGCTGGATGGAGGGAAGAGTATGCAGCTATGTCTGGCAGTTTCTTATTACTCCCTGGTGATCACAGGGTGTCTGGTCCAGTAAAATCCACTGTGGTAGCCACTGGCCACATGTGGCTATTGAGCACTTGAAATGTGCTCACTTCAAGCAGCGATATGCTTGAAGTATAAATCTGCACCAGATTCCAAAGTCTTAGTGTAAAAACTGTCAACTATCCCAATGATGTTTTACATTGATTACATGTTGAAATAATATATTTGATATATTAGGTAAGATGTTATTTAAATTATGCTCACCTGTTTACATTTAGTTCTATAAATATTGCTGCTAGAAAACTTAAAATGATGTATATGGCTTGTAGTGCTTTTTGATAGGACTATGCTGATCCTGGAGAGGCAAGGTAAGGATTGCCCAAACAGAAATCCATGATAAATCCATTGTCAACTTTTGAATTAATTTCTTAAAACATGAAACACATTTTCCTCTGACTTTAAAAATATCTCCAGAATTTTATGGCCATCTTACTCTGTTTCAGTATAAGTGGAAGGGATTTTTTTTTTTTGGTTGTTAATGGACACAATATCTTTATTTTATTTATTTTTTTATGTGGTGCTGAGGATCGAACCCAGTGCCTCACACATGCGATGTGAGAACTGTAGCACTGAGCTACAATCCCAGCCCCAGAAGGGATCTTTCTTAGCTGTTCTAGCCCACAGAAACCTAGTCTCCGTCAGAGGAGCAGTGTTACCAGTAGTGTCCTCAAGTTCCACAGAACCACTGCTGGAGCCTTCACTCCACTTTAGACTGTGTTTCAAGATTTGGCCAGCTTTGTCACATTCTATGGATCCAACATCTGAGTGTTACTTAAACTTCCAAACCCAGTGGACTATGGGATGAAGCACATAGATCTTGTGAAATTGTTCCACAGACAGCCGAACCCTCAGTGTACCTTAAATTACTTGACACTCTTATTGAACTTGCCTGAAACACCAGCATCTGGGTAAACCATCCAACCTCCAATTTTTACCCATAGATGCCAAATGCACTACAAGCCATGTGCTGGGGTGTATATGTAAATTATGAGAAATGTGTGAACATTAAGTCATTAGAAATGTGTGAACATTAAGTCATTCTGTGTATTATTATCAATGAAGCATATATTATTTTAATGACATTGATTTACTCTTGGATTCATCATTTTCTTGAACATTGTTAGAAGTGAGCAATGTCTGGGAAACATTGCTACATTTAGATTTGTTTAGTTCGTGCATGGTGCAGGTTTTCCTGGAATGGTCACAGGTGCCGACCTTGACTTAAACCTAAACTATTCTGATTCTTTACAAATGGTTATCCAAGGGCACTTTTGTCCTCCTAGCCTTCTCATTGCCTCTAAAAGGAGGCTCTCTGACTTCTTCTCTTACCTTCCTCCCAGACCTCAACCCAAACCTTCTGAATCTGAAACCCTGGGCGTAAGGTCCATGAATTTGTGCTTTGACAAGATCTTGGAGGATTCAGATGCAGGCTAGAGTACAGTAACTAGATGGAGTAGATTTGATTGAGTGGTGTCAGGAGTAGAGACTAGGAGAAAGCATGGATTAAAAATATATACTCTTAATATTTTGCTTTCATCACAGCTATGCTTAGATCTCCTCATATGGTTTTTTTCCCCCTCAGGCACCAACTTGCTTTAACCTCTGTGTCATACTTACCATGGCCCAGAGCCTGTGAGGAAATCACAAGCCTCTTTGCTCTTCTAAGATGCTGGAACTTCTTTAATTCAGTCATCCAGGTAGGTTAAGACCCATTATTAGTAGCTAAATATCCATTTCCTTTTCCTGTATCCCCAGATGAGATTCTATGTGATCAGGGTTATAGTGTATACTAAGGAATTTGCAAGGTTATATCCTTAATGAGGAGCACTGACCCAGGCCATCTAGATTGGAAGGAAAATCCCACATGGTTAAATATGGCAAAATTGAGATTAAAATATACAATTTGTATTTATTTTAAAGATTAAAAGTAAAAAACATCAGATTTGTAGAATTGTTCCAGTGTCTGTCCCTAGACTCTCCAGTGGAGCGTATTCACTCTCCTTTGCCAATGGAAATGCTTGCTGAGTCCTCAGGTGGGTAACCTCAGGGCTGGGCAGAGTATAACCTGCAGACATAGGTATGGCCCTTAACCCATTCATAGATGAGGAACTGTTCCAGTTAGTCTCCTTATTCTGTTACTCAGATACTCACTTTTCAAGACTCATAAATTCTCTATTCTTGATTATGATTATAACTTGGATGTTTTTCTTCCTCCATGCTCATTCCTTTCTTCCTCTACTTTTTCCCTGTGCTTTCTTCCTAAACCTGATGGCCATGTTTGCAAGAAAGCCATTGATTTGGCCAATGTCTGAATAAATGTTTTGGGGACTCTGGAAGGCCATTTTTATTTTAGCACTCTGATCAGCTGAGCACTGCAACTGACTTACTTAATATAAAGGTGGCTGTGCTTTCACCACTTGCTGCTCATTTGGTCTGTCTGCCCAGCCTTCTGCCAGGCTCAGCATGTTGTGGGATTTTGCAGAGGGCTTCCATACTGCCCAGCAAGCACCTTGCTCTGTGTCCTTCCTACTGGCAACCTTTTACTCTATGTTTGTGCAAAGCTTTGGATATTAAATGGAAGAGCTGGCTTGTGAGATGCAAACACCTTGCTGTTTCTATCACATCAAAATAACGAAGTGTGCCATAGAATATCCACACACATTTTGTGTATTTGTTTTGAAGCCCCTTTAAAAATGTAACCCTGGAAGAAAATAATTTCCCACAGACTTCCTTTAAGATTTTCCCCCATGTCTTTTTTAAAAATATTTTTTAGTTGTAGATGGACACAATACCTTTATTTTATTTATTTATTTTTTTGTGGTACTGAGGATTGAACCCAGTGTTTCACATGTGCACAGCAAGCACTCTACCACTGAGCCACAACCCCAGCCCTCCCCGATGCCTTTTAATATGACCTTGCCATTTCTTGAAAGCTAATCTGAGAAGAATGAAATCTTATAACCAAATATAAATGTGAATTTGAAAATTTCCTATTTTGAGTTTTCAGCATTGTTTGATCATTTTTGCTGTGAGAGCATTGATTTAAGAAATGGAATGAACCTGTCTTCTTGCTTTGTTTTGCTAAATAATCCACAGCCAATAATCTGTGATTTTTCAAAGATCTTCTCTATTTCAAGTAACATTAAAGGACAGCCAGTAAGATGAAAAACTTGGTAATTTCCCCTTTTCTTTTATTATCAAAATTTTTCTTGACCAACTTTGGGTCTAAGTCCAAACATATTGGTTGCAACTTACTCTCTTTTAGTTGTAAGTAGAATTAAAAATTAAAATACAGAGGCTTTTCTGTTAATTTTTAAAATGCTGATTACCTTTTCCAAGTTTTTTTTTGAAGGAAATACACTAAATATTCTTGACACATGATTTCCATCTGAAGATAATAAAGCCAGAGGTATTTGCTATGGTCTGTCCCCTCTGAAACTCACGTTGAAACTTAACCCTTTTATGAGTTATTAAAAGGTTAAACCAGGTAGGATTTTAAAGAGGTGTTTAGGCCTCTGCCCTTGTGAATGAATTAATCCATTCATTTTGTTAATGGCTTAATAGATTATGGGTTATCTCTAGAGAAGTTTTGCTATAAAAACAGTTTGGCTAAGTCTCTTACAACCTACCTTTTATCCACCAGGTGATTCCTTGCACGACCTTCCAGCAAGAAGTTCATCCCTAGGTATAACCTCTCAACCTTGGACCAGAACTGTGAGCCCAAATGAATCCTTTTCTTTATAATTTACCCAGTCTGTGTTGTTGTATTATTAGCAACAGAAAAGGAACTAGAAACTTATCAACTATGTTCTGAGTTCTCATTTCTTCAAATATTTTGAATATCTTTGAAAAAAAAAAAAAAAAAAACAACCCCAAATTAAAAAGAAAATCCCACAACACAGTGGAATCTCCTGGCAAAGTTTCTGAGATTTGACCACCAGAGTTAATCCCATACTGATAAGAGCTCTGGCATCAGTTTTGATGGCAAGAGTTTGGAGCAAAATATCAACGAAGCAATGACTATACCTGAAAACATCCATTTTCCTCTAAGAAAAGACATTTAGATTTTCAGTAGTGAAGAACTGTCATGGGATCTTAGAGTTTTCTGGATGAGAGGATTTGACGAATATTCAAACAAAATGGCAGTGATAGAAATCAAATGGTCTCCATCAAAACATTCCTTTTACTTTTTCCTAAGAAAGTGACTGGAAGGCCACCATGTTATATAATCTCGTACTGTTGAATTTTACAGATCAATCAGGAAACTGTACGATCTTATGCACCCAAAGCCATTTTTGTCGTTGGACTGGGTGCCCCCTCGCCCTCCTAAGGATTGTTAGATTTGTATATGTTGTAAGACTAGGTCCATGATCTCAGGTATCTTTTCCTGTTGTCCATTACAATGTGACAGAATTCCGGTGGTACTTCTGGGGAAATGGGAGGAGGCCCCCTGTCAATGTAGTCACCTTGGTTGATGGAGTAGTTTCAACTCTTGGCAGGCTTGCTTTCAGGACAGGAGAAGGCAAAACGGTGACCCTCATGGCCTTCTTTTCAATCAGGACTTTTCATGGTTATCCCTCCCATGAAATTCTGGAGAATTTCTGGGCAACTTTCCCCTCTTCCCCTTCCTCTATTAAAAGATTTCATAAAATACAGTTTTCTTCATGGACTACAAGGTAGTCATTGTACATCTGCCCAAGGTCATTTGACAATTGAGGAACCTATCCCCCTTTACAATGTCCTTATCAAAAGGATCTGAAAAGTCGCTCTTGTTTGCTTTGCCCATTGCATTGAGGGGGAAGATGAGCTCTAGCCCACTGCCTTCATTGGCACAAGATCTGACTCTGGTCAGAAGTGAAACTGGATCTGTTTCTCTTCTCTCTCTCAAACTGACTCAGAGGGAAAATTACCTAGGTTGGACCTCAATGAGACCCAAGGAGAGAGTGACAATACATGCAGATTTCAGAAAAAAGTAGAGGAGTTGCTTTGAAGTCAAAATTTACAATACCAAGGAGCAAACATGAGGATACAAAATTAAAATGAAGAATGTAAGAGAAGAAATAAAGAAATATAAACCCTGGTGCATGTAAAAAGCTCAGGGCAAGATTCCCTCTCCAACCTCACCAAGGAGCTTTCAATTGTGCATTCTAAACTCGTTCCAGGAACAGCATCCCCACCGATGTCGATGGGAGTTCTGCACTCAAAAGCATTGAAGCAATGGCAATAAAGATCTACAGTGTACAAAGGGAAAAAAATGCATTACCACCACCACAAACCACCACAGAAACAAAACACCCTGCATAGCATGGGCACCAAGCAGGGAATTTCTGCTCTTAGCAACCAGAGTAGGAATGCAGGGCAGGCACCAAGTGAGCCTGTCTGCTTTGAGATCTTAGCTTAGGTCTGTCCCCCTGAAACTCAGAGCCTGAGTCAATAGATGGCAAAGCTGACACATCGCATCACCAGGGGAGCTTTAAAGACATTATAATACCCCACACCTACCCCCAGAGACTCTGATGTAATTGATGTGAGCCGGAGCCTGGGCATTGGTGTCTTCGCAGAGCTTCCCTGGTGGTTATAATGTACAGTGAGGTTGAGATCCACTGCTCACGGTCTGAAATTCCTGGGCAGGTTTACATCTGGGCCACAGAGAGCAAGTGGTCAGCAGGCCTGGCCCTTAGCACCATCTCAGGGGCTAAGGAATGCAGGTAGAATTAAATCTTTGTTCATGAAAACCGTTGAGAAAATAAAGTATTGATCTTACTTGAGAGACTTTTATGTTAGTCAATTAAATTAGTACTGTACCTTTCTACTAGTAAAATAAGAGTACCATTACTATATGGAAATATAATGTTCCATAATATTTTTATTGTGAGACAGGGGATGTGTCTTACTGCACTCAAATGTACAGTTTACGCACGACTATAAAGTTAGCTGTAATCCATAAACAGGCGATATAGATCTTAGATATCTCTTTTAAGATCAGTTGGAAGGAAAATTCCTTATTCCTTAGCAACACCATAGGAAGCAGGATTGCCTCCAAGAAAAAAAAAATCTTTATCTTTCCTAATTATTCCACATGAAAAGGCAATAGAACATTCCATTGTTCTAATATTTGAAGGGGACTAAATGTGCTGCTGATCATTCTCATGTACATTGTTCAAATATCACAAGTAAAGACTGAAAAAAATATTTATTTCATTTTTGTTATTCATTTTGTCAGTACTACTCATTGAGCTTCCCTGCAACTAGAACCAAAAAAATATATTTTCCTGGATGTCATATGCTACAATAGAAAACAGCACAATATGTAGGAAGGTTACGTGTTTCCTGGGTTGTTGGGGGGCTGATAGTTTCAAGCACAAGTAGGCATATTACTTGAGCATTTTCACTTTAGGCTATTTGGAAATGTGTCATTTAAAATGCGGAATCCTGGCATAAGATTTTCACACTGAAATTTTTTCAAAACTATCTAAAATGTGTCTTATTTGTGAAAATGCATCTTATTAATCCATTGTGATATAAAATAACAGCTGCTAATATGATTTTAAAGTTTGTAATAAAGTGCATCAAAATGTCTATAGAACGGATCGTGACAGCACAGCCAACAAGCGATATTTCAGGGACTTTTAATATGTGAGTGAAATGCCAACATGGCAGAAAATAAGAAATCCCAAGTATATCTTTTCTGATTTGAACATTGGTTCTAATTTGGACCCTACAGGTGTCTCAGACATTTCTTCTGTTAGGAAGGTAATCGTCACTGATGGTAAAGTTAATGCTACAATCCCTGGTGCCAGTCTGTAAAAGTTAGCTATTGCTGCAATAATGCTGTGTAACAAACCACTCTAGTGAAATTGCTTAAAATTATTTATTCCAGTGTCTCTGGGTCAGCTGGGCTTTGGCTTGGCTATAAGCTGCAGGTTGGTTTTGTTTCTCTTGTGGAATTCTCTCATAAATTTCAGATCAGTAGCTAGTGAAGGCATAGACTTCTCATGGATATGGCCCAAGTGCAAGAGAGATGATTGAAAACATTCCAAGGCCTCTGTGTGAATTGGCACACCATCATGTCCACCTGCATACCATTGGTTAAAACAAACTATATGGCTAAACTTGACTTAAACTATGGAGGATCAGGATGTACACTGCTACTACTGCAAGGAAGTGTATCCAGAGGCAACTGTTGTTGTTTGTGATCATGCAAGGGCAGGCTTTTTATGTGACTGTGGTTTTCGTTTTTAACTTGATAGTCATATAAACATATTTCTTAAAGTTCATATAGTGTAAGGGTGCAGTTTTTGGTGCTAGGTTGCCAGAGTTAAAATCCCACCTCTAACCACTACAGTCTTTGTGACTTTGAGCAAGTTACTTAATCACTCTGTTCTTTAGTTTCCTCATCTACTAATGTGAAAACACAAAAGTACCTGTTATGGTTTGGATGTGAGTTGCTCCCCAAAAGCTCATATGTGAGACAATGCAGGAAAGTTCAGAGAAGAAATGATTGGGTTAAAAGAGCCTTAACCCAATCAGTGGATGGGATTAATGGATGGAATTAACTGATGGTATTAATTGGTAACTAAAGGCAGGTGAGGTGTGGCTGGAGGAGGTAGGGCATTGGGGGCATGGCTTTGGGGTATATAATTGTATCTGGTGAGTGGAATCTCTTTGCTTTCTAATCATGTTGTGAGTTGCTTTCCTCCACCATACTCTTTTGCCATGATATTCAGCCTCACCTTGAGCCTGGAGGAAGGGAGCCAGCTATCTATGGATGGAGATCTCTGAAATCATGAGCCCTCAAATAAACTTTTCCTCCTCTAAAATTGTTCTTGTAGAGTATTTTAGTCATAGCACCAAAAAAGCTAACCAAAACAGTACCTAATGCACAGAGTTGTTAGAAAGATGAAACAAGTTAGTATATATAAGTATTACCTTAAAAATGAATAATTATCTTCAGTCAGGGTAATATGTGGAGATTCAAGTCTTCCATCTTTAATTCTTCATGTTGTCTCTGAAGTATAAACTTCCTGAAGGCAGGAGCCATGACTACTTTACATGCTGTGTAGATCTTCTAGTAAATCAACACATTTGGCAAGTAGTCTATTTGTGGCTAAACATCTGTCAAAATATGTTCATGCCTATCTTCTGACCATGTGTACCTTTCCTTCGTAAACTAAAGCAGATTAAACTGAACTAAACAAAACAAGATTCCATTCAAAATATATTTATTAGACATCTATTTTGGGTAAAGAACCTTGATAGACTATGGGGGACAGGATCTGAGTGAGGGGAAATAACAGAGATGCAGGAAGAAAATCTTATTCTCTTAAAGAGCACCAGCTCCTTCAGGAAAGAAAAGCACAAGGGCATGGGTACCAGTGGAACCAAAAAGAAAGATACATGCCAACAGCCTTTGCTTTGAAAGAGCAGAAAGAAGAATGGTTTTAATTGTGTGTGAGTTTGCTTATCTGTGGAATGGAGATGAGAATGGTACTTATCTCATTGGACTGGTGGATGGGTTAATACGGAAAGCACTTATAACAGTTCTAACCACTATTAGCACCAGTAGCAGGATGTGTCATAGCTATGGAAAGAGATGAGAGGGCTGATGCTCAAAGGGCACACTTAAGCTGGACCTTGAAGTCTCCCTGAGATTGAGACATACAAAGATGGAAGGGACGGTGGCATACACCTTGCTGTTTGGCTTCACTCTTATCCTTACACATGTGTCTTATCTATCCTGATAGAGCTGAAGCTCTTTAAGAGAACAGAACTTTCTTCCTGCCTCTCTGTTGTTTCCCTCACCCAGATCCTGTTCCCCATGGTCACCTTGAGATTTGAATATATAGGAATGGAAGGGAAAAGCACACCCATGCACTGGAGTTAAGTTTTGGTTTAGACAGCCTGCCTTGGATTGTTATTCCATAACTCATTATGTAAAGCTGGAAAGTTTCTTAATTTCTCTGACTTAACTATCAGTTCTCAGAGGTGTGCAAAAACATCTTCACCTTTGTTTGCAAATTTGTTCGTTCCTTAAAATACTTTCTATTTCTGCTTATGTCTGTTGAGAATCAGGATAATTCCATCTTTCTGACTAAACAGTCCTTTTTAATATTAGTAATGGTTCTCTTTATACCTAATAATACTCTAGGTTTAAAATTCAATCTTGTCTCATGCTGATGTTTTTATAGTAGTTAATTTTTGTTAGTGTTTTCCCAGTATGTCTTTTCCTTCTTCAACTTTTAACAACCTGTTTTAGTCAGCATTCTCTGGAGAGACAGAATTGATGAGGGAGGAGGAAAAGAAGGAGGAGGAGAAGGAGGAAGAGGAAAAGGAGGGAGGAGGAGAGGTAAGAGGAAGAAAAGGAGAAGAACAATAACAAGAAGAGAAATTGGCTTGCTTTGATAATGGAGACTGAGAAGTTCCACAAATTAGCCATCTGCAAGCTAGAGAACCAGGAAACTCAATAGTTTGGCTCAGTCTAAGTCCAAAGGCCTCAAAACCAGGGAAGCTCATGATATAATTCTCAGTCTGATGTTGAAGGCCTGACAGCTTGAGGAGTGTATTTAACTGTGTGTGTGTATGTTGTTGGGGGGCGGGGTCAGGGGATGCTCCTGTGAATCAGGAGTTCAAAGGATGGAGAAACTGGATTCCTGATGCTTAAAGACAGCGGAAGGGCATCCCAGCTCTAGAAGAGAAAGGGTGAGAATTTACTTTCCCTCCAACTCTTTGTACCATCCTGGCCCCATAGCTGGTTGGATGACAGTCACCTACATTGAGGGTAGATCTTTCCCATTCAATCCACTGACTCACATGCCAGTCTTTCTTAGAAAGACTCTCTCTCTCACACACAAAGCAGCTCAACCATCATAATCAAAAGCAGAACTACCTCATCGGAAGGGATGAACTGATGCCTACTGAAGTACTGAGAATAGATTATTCTTTACCAACCACTTGAGCACTCCTTCATCTACTCAGGTTGGTACTCCCACTTTTCACACAACCTGTAGATCTGATTATGTTTTAGATACATCTCTCATAAACAATGAGCAAATGTTTGTCTATTTATTTATTTTTGTTCATTCTTGGACATATTTTGACTTGTAATTATTATTATTTTTTGGCACCAGGGATTGAACCCAGGGGCACTCAACCACTGGGGCACATCCCCAGCCCTTTTTCAAATTTTATTTAGAGACAGGGTCTCACTGAGTTGCTTAGTGCCTCACTGTCTCTGAGGCTAGCTTTGAACTCACGATTCTCCTGCCTCAGCCTCCCAAGCCACTGGGATTATAGGAGTGCACCACTGCACCTGGCTTGACTTGTATTTTGAGTTATATATTTATAGCACATTATCATTGTATATTTGTACTTGTATGTTATGTTCTGTATTTCCTATGTATTATCATTACTGTATATTATCACTGCTACCTTCTTTGATCAGGTTTTCCTTACTCCTTTGAAATATTATTTTTAGATATATTTTTAAATGCAAAATTAAACAGGTTAACGTTTATACTTGGATGAGAAAATATTGTTAAAATCTGAAGATACCATCTCTATGCTTCTCTCAAATAATGAATTTACAAGGACTTTAGAGTTCTTTAAATTAAATCATACTCTCATCTTCCAAAATCTTGTTCTCTAATATTTTAAACTATTATTAACTTATTATAACTATTATTAAAACTTATTATAAACTATTATTAACTGTTATAACAAACTATTATGATTGTTGTTGCAGTAATTATTATTTATTTTGCTGTTCTCACAGGCAATGTTTATTTGCTGTTACCCATATTTAATTGTTTAATTTTGTTTTCTATTATTTCCTATATTCCACAGTTTCTTCTGAGTTCAATTTCTTTTCTGGGTGAAGTAGATCCTTCAGTAGCTTTTATAGTGAAGGCCTAAGTTCTTTATAATGTGCTTTTCTGATGTTGACTTTCTCATCTTTTCTTTTTAAAAATGCATTTATTTTGCTCTCAAAATGTAATAATAGTTTATCTGTGGATAGAATTCTAAGCTGATAATTATTTTTCTTCAGCACTTTGGAATGATTAGTCTATTAACTTTTGCCATACATTATAGAGACAAGAAATATGTGACCTCTTTGTAAATGTTAGTTATTTTTCTCTGGTTGATTTTATACTCTTATACTTTCCCAATTCTCTATGGAGAGTCTCCATTTGTTTCTTCACTGTGTTTGTGCTTTCCTTTAAATCTTTTAAAGGATTTATAATAGCTATTTGTAAGTCCTCTGCAAATTCCAATTTTTTTTCATTTTAATCTATAACATTGGTCAGTTTTTCTTCTAATTATGACTCAAACGTTGTCGCTTCACCTAGCTAGTGATTTCTGAAGATATGCCAGGCATCATCAATCCAACATTCTTGACTGTTTGACTTTTGTCATCTTTCTTTTAAGTTTTTGTTTGTTTTTAGTTTTTCTGGAAGGCAGTTAATTTACTTGCACTTCAGCCTCACCCATTCGATGCTTACTCTAAAATTTTGTGATGAAAGTTTCAGAGAAGCCCTTCATCTAGGTTTCCCAAGGTATGGACTTTATACACTTTTTCTTGCTTTCCTAGGGTGTTGAATTAAGTCTTCCTACCCTTACTGGTTAGAACCAAAACACCCTCCAGCCTTGTGTGAACTGTTGAAACTTTTAGGTAACTAATGGTTCTTTTTGTCCACAGTTATTCTTTGCCCACTCTCATTGAGTTCCACTCTACACATGTGTAGCTTAGTATTTAACCAAAAACTCATGAGACATCTATACCGGCGCCAAGAAGTTCAGGGCTGATGCCAGCAGCACTTGAGGACTGCTCAAGTATCATGTATGATATCTAAACTTAAATCTTACATCTGCATATGCCACAGGTTTGAGGTTATAATTCCTCTTTGGAGAATTGTTTTCCCCATCAAGATCTCTAAGCAGATGACAAATTTCCTTTCTTAAAAAATATCTTTTTCAGTTGTAGCTGGACATAATACCTTTATTTTATATATTTATCTATTTCTGTGCAGTGCTGAGGGTTGAACCCAATGCCTCATCACAAGGTCCTATCACCAGGTGAGTTCTGCTACCTCTGGGGTTGGCAATGGCACTAACTTAAAATTTAGGATTTTAGATAGTTCTTTGTCTCCAGACTCTCTGTGATTTCTTTTTGGTTCTTTTAAGTTTAGCTATTATATTTGAAATATATTATTGTTTATCTCATATTTCCATGTGTGGATATAGGAAGAGAGCAGAGATAGACTGGTTAATTCAATTTTATCAAGTAGCTCCAAGTAGATGCTCAGTGTAAAATGAAATAATAATAGTATCTGCTTCATGGAGTTGTCATGAGGATTAAGTAAGTTAACACATGTAAAACACGTAGTGTAATACCTGTTCTAATTTAAGTATTTATTGTTATTATTTTATTAATATGATCTGTAATTATTTAAAACTTCACAATGCTCACCTATAAAGAATTGGTGATACTTCATGTTGTACTCATTTGATTTTTCTCATATTTTTATCAGTGCATTATACTTGCACATAATGGTGGGATTCATTGTTGCATATATGTGCATGCACACAATATAACAATATAATTTAGCCGATATCATTCCTCAGTATTTCCCCTTTCCCTCCCCTGGTCCCTATCTTCTTCTCTACTGATCTCCCTTTAATTTTCTTAAGATCTTCCCCTTGCCACATTTCTTTCTTTCTTTTCTTTTTTAAAACTCTCTAGCTTTCACATATGAGAAAAAACATATATGACCCTTGATCTTCTGAGTTTGGCTTACTTCACTTAACATAATATTGTCAAATTCCATCCATTTTCCTGAAAATTATGTAATTTTATTTTCCTTTATGGCTGAATAAAACTCCATTTTGTATATATACCACATTTTCTTTATCCATTCATTCACTGATGGATATCTGGGCTGGTTCTGTAGTTTGACTATTGTGACTTGTGCTGCTATAAACATGGGTATGCATGTTATCACTGTAGTAAGATGATTTTAATTCTTTTTTTTTTTTTCTACTGGGGATTGAACTCAGGGATACTGGACCACTGAGCCACATCCCCAGCCCTATTTTGTGTTTTATGCAGAGACAGGGTCTCACTGAGTTGCTTAGCACCTCACCATTGCTGAGGCTGGCTTTGAACTCGTGATTCTCCTGTCTCAGTCTCCCAAAGTGCTGGGATTACAGGCATTTGCCATCGCACCCAGCTAATTCTTTTGGATACATACCAAGGAGTGGTATAGCTGGGTCATATGGTGGCTCCATTCCTAGTCTTCTAAGGAACCACCATTACTGATGTCCGGAGTGGTTGTACTAATTTACAAACCTACCAACAGTGTAAAAGTGTTCCTTTTTCTCCACATCCTCTCCAGCGTTTACTATTTATATTCTTGATGACTGCCATTCTGACTGGTCTGAAAATGAAATCTCAGTGTAGTTTTGATTTGCATTTCCCTAATTGTTAATGATGTTGAACATTTAATATATTTATTGACCATTTGTATTTCTTCTTTTGAGAAGTGTCTGTTTAATTCAGTTGTCCATTTATTAATTACATTATTTGCTTTTTTAGTGTTAAGTTTTTTGAGTTCTTTATATATTCTACATATTAATCCTCTCAGAGAGTAACTAGCAAAGATTTTCTCTCATTCTGTAGGTTTTCTGTTCACATATTTTACTCATTTGTTAAAGAAGAAAGTGATGCCTACTTCATAAGTTTTGATGTTGCTTAACTGAAGTGACGTATTTAAGGTCAAAGACATGAATGAATAAAATCATTGCATAACTATGGAGAATAAAAAGTTGTCTGGTTTGTTGAAACAAAAGTTCCAGGAAGGAGAATAATCAGAGTTGATACTATAAAGATGGATTAGACAGTGAGTTTTAAGCCATGGGCTTTAGCTTTTATTAAGTAAGAAATGAGAAAGCATTGAAGAGTTCAAACCTGACTAGGTTTGATCCCTAGAAAGATTAATCTGGAAGTCGACTATAAAATGAATGGGACAAAGGATAAGCTGGAGCTTAGGAGACTAGTTAGAGCCTGTACCATGAGTGCAGATGCAAGTTACTGCAGGCACAAATCACAAGGGGTGGGCCAATAATAAAAAAGAAAATTAAATAGATCCAAAGGTACTGTGTTGGTGTTAGGAGAGTTTATAAATAGAAGAGATAAGAGTTGGCATATGAGTGAATGGAACTGATGGTAGGTTGTGATATACATAATTGTATTAATTCAATATTTTTTTTGGTACCAGGAGTACTTAATCATTGATCCACATCCTCAGCCCTTTTTATGTTTTATTTTTTGTTCTTGTTTTTTGTTTTTGTTTTTTTATTTAGAGACAAGTTCTTGCTAGGTTGCTTAGGGCTTCACTAAGTTGCTGAGGCTGGCTTTGAACTTGCAATCCTCCTGCCTCAGCCTCCCGAGCCACTGAGATTAGAGGCATGCACCACCGTACTCAGCTAATTCAATGAGTATTTGATGAACTTTTACAGCCAGAATAAGCAGATCATAATAAATTGTAATAATAATAATATAACAATAACAACAATAATAAAGCAGATTGAAATGGCAGCAATTTCCCAGACATGCCTCTCATGAAGAGCTAAGATTCCCCTCCCCTTGGATCTGGGCTAGCCTTTGGGTATTGACTGTAGACAACAGAAGGTGATGTGCATGCAACTGTTAGACTTCTGAGATTATCTAAGGGAAGGCAGTCAGTTTCCAATTGGGTATTTGGACACTTTCACTTTTGGACTGCTCTTTCTTAAAACCTAACCACCATGCTGTGAGAATACGAAAGCACATGGAAAATTCAGGCAGTCAGATTGACAGCTGCAGAATCACCTGTCTGCCTAGTGAATGAGGCATCCAGTATGTCCAAACAGTTGAGCCTTGAGATGTTTCCTGACCTTTCTCTGATTACAACCGCACGAGTGGCTCCAAGGAAGAGCCATGCGGTAGAATCTTTCCAACAAAAGCATGAGTCAAATAAAGTGGTTATTTTGAGCTAATAGGTTTTGGGCTAATTTGTTAAGTAGCGACAGAGAGCCAGAACAAATAGTTAATTCTTGCTATGTACCACTTACTGTGAGAAACACTTTATCTGTATTTCTTCAAGTAATCTTCTCAATAATCTTACATCCTCTCACTTTAAAAGTCAGGAAACCAAAGCTTTGAGAATTTGTTCAGGTGGAACAGTGAGGATGTGGCAGAGCTATAGTCAGAAATGACATCTAGAGCCTATACTTTTAACCACTATGCTTATTTTAGCCTGTCCTTTCAGAAGCAATGTCCGAGAAAAGGATTCAGGTGCCCGTAATTTATTTGGAAGTTGATCCTATAAAAAAAGTAGGTTTGGGAAGAAGTGAAAGAAGGAAGGGGAGGAAATTAATGCCCAGTGAGTAACTGAGGAAGTTTACCACTGTGAGCAGCCAGAGCTCTGTCCTGTTGAGCCACTTTAAGGGACCACGTAGGACATGCTTCAGAGTTAACTCAAGGGCGAAGGAGCTGGGGTATTTATCCTCTAAGTTCCCATCTGTGATTGGTTACAGGCTGCTTCCAGGGATGTTAATTCTCTGGCACTTCTGACTTGATCTGAAAATGGACTGACTATAGTCTTATGACCAGAAAAGAGCCCTCAGGTAGAGTCACAGGTGTTTTCAGTAAGCAGACACGAATGCTGGCGGGTACTTGGGAGGGATAGTGACAGCATCTGCCTACAATGCTGTCGCTCACTTCCTAGCCACACACAGATGAATTGCAAAATATAAATATTACAGATAAAGGTAGGAATATCAGATGAGAGAGCTTCTTTCTTAAAGTGCTTTCATTTGAGGAAAGGTATGGGTGGATGGGCTTGTGAATCTGAATCTGCACAGAATCAAATGTACTTAAAATTTGAAAAAGTAGTCAAGGGAATGGTGAGCTACCGTACAAGTGGCTCCAAGGAAGAGCCATGCAGTAGAATCATTTCAGAAGTGATAAAAGGCAGAAATAGTGTTACTCTTTCTACTTCTGTCAAGCAGTCTCTCTCCCTCTATGTGCTTATTCGGGTACTTTTCACCAACCTTGGGCTGTGCATATATAGCATTTTTTTTTTTTTTTTTTTTTGCAGACAACTGTGTTTGGGAGAAAAGGTAAATATTTATGTTATGGTACATTTATTAGACATTCATATTCATCTACTGCCAGCTAAGTGAAATTGTAGTAGGGGACTGGGGCCATAATAGCTGTTTGGAACAGTCTTGCAAAGTGTTCAAGCTACAGAGCAAAGATATTTAGACTCCAAATCCCCGTGAAAATCACTCTGTTTTTCCTTTACCTCTCAGTTTCCCTTATATCATAACATATGATAATATGTAAAATGCATGCTCATTATTTATTTGTTTGTTTGCTTGTTTGTTTGTTTGTTTTGGTCCACTTCAAAGTACGTTTCAGGATCAGGAGGCACTGCTCTATGAGACTGGAATAAAAAATGGTTACACTAATTTGCTCCTAAGGACTTGTAGTTTGGAGCTGATTTTCTAAACTTTAGAACTCAAGGATGAAAATGATAGCTAAGGATAGTATTTAAATGAATATCTGGTTGGTATTACATTATCCTCACTGCAAATACATTAATTGTGGAATAGAAATATTAGGGTCAAAGGGAAGATGATGTGGGTAAATATGTTAACCCTGATAATTATGATTCTAAGTCCTGAAAATTAATGGGTAGCACGCTTAATGAAAACCATAGTTTCTGTCTTTTCAGTGGATTTTTATTTCACTGGTCCCCTATACATGTATGTGAACATGGTACTCACCTTGTTAGTATGTTGAGTCCTTGACTGGAAATACTGTGTGTCTCATGATTTCCTTCTTTCTGGCACATATCATCCATGCCCTTTTCAAAGGGAAATATTTTGATTTTTTTTTTTTTTTTTTTGTCTAGCCTAGTGGAATGGAGAAGAAATGATCAAATTAACAATAGGATGGTACTGACTTGCCTGACTAAGCCAGAGTGCATTAGTAAAAATGAAAGGAATTTTGGAGTTTTAGTGAGTTTGGAAAATTGGGACTATTCCTAGACAAGGTCTGGTTGACACGGTTGTAAATGAAAAGGCAAAGAAGAAATAGAACAGGAGTGAATCTTGGACATTTTTCAGAGGCAAATACATATGCTTGTTTTTAATCCATAAGGCCAATGTTTCCTTTCCTCATTTGGGCCATATGCTTAATCCAGTAAGACAAAGACCAGAACAAAGACGATTAACCTCAAGGTCAGGAGAATCTAGGACTGATTCTATCACAAACTAGTCCTGTGACTTTGGATAATCTATACCATGACCCCAGGATTCACCCCAAACAAAGAAAACAAAAAGAAACATAAAGGGTGTGCAGAGTAGTCTTCGATGATCCCCACAATATGGCGCTATAAAATGCTACTTAACAGAAGCTCTGCTTGGAAAAGAATTAAATCCAAAAGGAAAATAGCTTCTGTAATCATATCTGAACATTTAATTTGTCATTTGCTTTATGACATATGCATGAGGCTTGTTTAAAATAACTTTACAAGGTTAATTACCAGTGCAGAATACAACAATTGTGTCAGTAGTACAATGTTTTGTTAGGCATGTGTGACAACATTGCAAAGTGGATCAGCTGCACGACTGTTGGTGCCTTGGCATCCCCTTAGTTTAAAATGGCCAGGATCCTAAACATGTGTTCTCCCAATCCCCCACCTCTACGGACAAAGTGTGTGACATAAAAAAAACTTAACTAAAATAAAGCTTACTGATAATTTGCTGAAGTTCTTACAGGGTAGACTAAAGGAAGCAAAAAAGGGACAAAGTTTCCATGTGGCTCTGATGCTACATATGCAGTAGCCTAAGGATTTTTCTTAAGAATCCACTGATTTTGGGGGGCTGGAACTGTGGCTCAGTGGTAGAGCGCTTGCCTCGCATGCATGAGTCACTGGGTTCGATTCTCAGTACCACATAAAAATAAATAAATAAAATAAAGATATTGCATCCACCTACAACTAAAAAAAAAATTAAAAAAAGAATCCATTATTTTTTTTCAATCATAGGGGGAAAAAAGTGTCCCAAACTAAGAGAGATACTTGAATTGGTTAGGGGATAATTTTGGAAAGTATCAATTCATTATTTACATATTTATAGTGATTTCTTGCTTTGTAATGAAATCAGTTTCTTAGAAATAACTGTAAACTCACTTTTTGAGTTTACTCATAAATAGCACCTTAATATCTAAGGAGGAATGATTTACAATCACAGTTACCTGGGCTTTGTATACATAATGTCAATTTGTGCTTCCAGAAGGAAATTTGTCACAGCATTTCACTAGACTAAGAAAATAGAAACATCTAACCACAATAAACACACTATTTTCCCTGGAAGATTTTACTTCTCTTTCCTCATGGGAAAGTAAAACCTTCTGTCAGTTGAAGGAGTATTGAATAAATGCCATAAAGAGTAAATGCCAATTTTTCAGAGATTGTTAACACTACTGAACATCATATTGTTATTATTGCAAATTATCTCTTCTCACTTATATGACTCTAAATAAAATGTGTTAGTATAGAAGAAAGGTGCTTATTCAGTCCAAATATACTAACTCATGTACTTTGTCATAGTATAATGTCATTTATTTAAACCAATAGTATAAGATTTTACCCTACCTTTTGGCAACATGAAATGCAATAGCAAAATGTCTCATGATTTGAATAAGGAATTTAATCTCTGCAGTTCTTTCTATAAAATGCTTTAAATTGGAAAAGTAACCTGGTTCATCAATTCTGTCTGATACAAAGAATGTTTAGAAACCATATTGGTGTAAGGACTTGTCAAGGTCATTGCAAACTAGATGAGAAAAAATAAAACTAAACTAGGAAAAATAAAACTTTATTTTTTCCTGAAAACCTCTTGGTTAAGTGGGATCTAAGTTATTTTCATGTGTATAACTGTAGGGATATTGTTTCATGTGTGCAGTTACTATGGTTTGGATCTGGAATGTTTCCTCAAAGCCTCATATTTTGATGGCTTGGTCCCCAATGAAGAAATGAAGCAATGTTCAGAGCTGGGGCTTTTGGGAAATGCTTGACCCATGAAGCTCTAACTTTATCAATGTATTCATTCATTGATGAGTTTATAGCGGAATAGAGTATTGGGAGGTCAAGAAACTATAGGAGGTGGGCCCTATTTGAAGGGTCCTTGGGGTCATGTCCTGGGGGACTATATCTTATCCCCAATACCTCTCTCTCTCAATCTCTCTCTCTCTCTCTCTCTCTCTCTCCTTCCTGACCACTATTAGGTAAAGAGATTTACTCCACCACCCTCTTCCACCATGTTGTTCTGCCTTACCATATGCCCATAATAATGGTGCCAGCCAACCATGAGGTTTTCCTCTGAGACTGTGAACCAAATTATACCTTTACTTCTAAAGTTGATTTTCTCAGGTATTTTGTCACATTAACAGTAAACTAACTAACAAGTGTACACTCTGCAATTGAATTAAGATTTGGTCAAGACTTTCAGCTCTTGACTATAAGGAAAACTTAATAAAATAAGTAAGAGGAAGGAACTAACTAGCTAGATGGTATCAATGGAAAAAGGGAAAGTTTATCTTAATTTTGCAAGATAGGCTTAAGCCTGTGTCTATTGCCTATTTGTTTCTAATGTCTGTAATCATTCTTCATGGTAGAATTCTACCAAACTCTAGATTTCTCCTCTTATAGGTATAAAATGAAATATTTGAAATAACTAAAGAAGTTCCATAAAATTATTATTTTTTATCTTAAGGAGGATTTTATCTAATGTATATTTATATTTTATCTAATGTATAGTTTATCTAATGTATATTTATGTATAATATATATTTATGTAACAGATTCTGCCAACGCTCTGCCCATATGCCCTTGGAACAGCTCCTCATCATGGTACATGCTGGCCTCATTTCTAATGGCTGGCACCTGCACACAGAGCAAAGACCTAGCTTCAGGTTGACAGAATCCACTTCACCTGGGTCATGCGTTTGCATAACATAGCCTCTGGGGCATTCCTTAGCCAATGACTAACAGCTATGGGTGTAAGTATCCCGACTCACTTGTCCCAGTAATTTACAGTATTTTCCACTAAAACTCTGAAATTAAGCATCAATCACTCACTACAGTAGCTGGCTTGATAATTCACTCCAACTGACTGCCTCTCCTGCCTTCCATTACTTGCCTACTAGCATACCAGTATCCCTGAATCTCCCCCATAAAACCATGTACACTTAACTGTGTTTCCTCAAGGAACTAGAAAGGACATTAAGTTTATGTCTCAAGATTCACAGATCTTGATGAATACCTACCATACTTCCCATGAAGATTCTCCTTCATGTTGACATTTTCAGTAAAAGATAGCACAAATAGGAAGGGATGCTGGAACAGTACGTTAGTTCTAATGTCCCTCTACGAAACATTTTGTTGTAGTAAAATTGTTCTTCTTCTAGTGGTCACATTTGAAAAATTATGCATACTAAATTTAGAAACCAAACCACACTTCTGAAGGAAAGTTTTAGAACTGGTTGGATTCTGAATGGCACATTACCATCTTTAGCTCTGAGAGAAAGACAGCCAGCAACACTGTCAAACAACAGCCTTTATTAGTTACAGGATCCAGCCTCCCACTTAGGAATAAAAGCAAGTTATTTATTTAACACTCACTTGCCCAATAATGACTGAAGGAAAGAAAAATAAATCTCGAGAGGAACAAAAAACTCTCAGTAAACTCCAAAGTTGTACAAGTTCTAAACCTCTCAAAAATCTCCAGTGCTATTTTGCTTTGCCAGTTCCTGTTAATGATAACATTTAATCATATAGTTCACTTTGGACAGAAGATTGTCATTGTGAAAGTCCTCTGTAATAGGCTGCAGCTCCTGTCTCCTGCATGTACACACTATACTGTATTTATAAACTTTCCCTAATATTTACATTTGAAAATGTTATGAGACTAGCCATCACACATTTTCCCCTTTTCTATTCTCTTGTATTTTTGTTTCAGTAGCAAATGTCATTACATAGAAACAATGGATATCTCTTTCTTGGTGATCTCTGTGTGTGGATACAAGAGATTAGATGTGACTCTAGGATAAGACTAAGTATTACAGAGGAAGTGAGGTGGAGGGAACTTGAGAGAAATAGAATGATTATGCTTAGAAAAATATTAATGTCCTCTTTTGAGATGCAAACTTTAATATTCAAAATGCTATCTTAAATAAGTTGAATAAAATGCAGGTGTAGGAAAAAAGTAAACTAGGACTCTAATGCTTATCAAACGTCTGGAACTGTGCCACCCAATATGGTGGCTACTAGTCACAGGTGCTCTTTAAATTTATACTAATTAAAGTTAAACAAAATAAAAATTTTAGTGAGTCAGTAGACTACTCTCACTTTAAGTGCCTGATAGAGGCTAGTGGCTACCATATTGGACAGAACTGGGCCATATGTACAACATTTCCATCATGGCAGAGAGCTCTGTTGGACAGTGCTAATCTAGAAAGTGTAGCACTTTGGCATCATATACCAACAGACGTAACTGCAAGCTATCATCTGATGAAGCATATGGAAATTCCTCTGTCCTCCACCCCCATTTCCTCTCTGTTCCAGTGACTTGAAATAGGAAGAGAGAAAAAAAAAAGCCAATTCTATAAAACTAGAAAAAAGAGAGAAAAGACAAAGAGAACTGTTGTAAAAATAAGATGCTTTAAAGAATCTGAAGCAGATGTTATGCTGGGAGCTAGTATGTGCTATAGTACCACCTGTGCCCACTTAATTCCATCCAAAATAATTTCCTCCACAGTTACCATGAAAAAAGAAAAAGGCAGAGATTCAAAGATTAAAAAATATGTGGTGGGGGGTGGGGTGGAAAAAATGAGAGTAAGACTTCCAATTTGGATGAGGGGTTCATCTGCACACCAGGATAACGATTTCTAGCCAGTGAATGCTCCTGGACTGTGGGTAAGGTACGCTTTCTCTGTCCCGGAGCTTGGCTTATTAGCCAGGTCACTATGGAAAGGTATTCCACATGTTCATGATTTATCTAAGAAATTGGATATCAGCTATGGTTAATTTTATCTATCACCTACCTATCTAACTTGGTTAAAGATATGGTATCAAGAGAAGCACAACTTTTTATGAAAGTAGTTAAGGACCATTCTTTAATCTCTCCAACAACAGTTTCAGTGCATATATTTTATTGTATTTCCATGCTTCTGAGTTCATCTCAGATGATAATTGCTTAACTCTTCCCTTGCAGGGTCTCACTCATTTTCTGAGGCAACTCTTACCTTATTATTCCAGACAAGGAGAGATATCGGTTTTAACTAGTTGGTTCTGAATACTAAAGGTAATAGAATACTGTACCCATGGAGACAGAATGAATTATCTGATGAGTAATTTGAACCTTCTCTTCAAAAACAAATTGCCTGGAAAAGGATACATTCCTCAGAATATGTCATCATTTTTCTTCTGGAAAAGTTACCAGTTCCCATTAATGGGTATAAATCATAAAATCTACCTGTAGAGGAAAGGAAGCCATTTTGGAGTTGATGTGGAGATCCAGTATTTTACCAAGCTTCTGACAGTGGACTTTTTCTGCAAACTGAATAGGAAATGTCATCTAGTCAACTGAAAACACATCCCATCAAAAGGCTCAAAGAGAGAGTAAGCGCTATCCCTTCTCTATGATTTGCTAGCATTTTCGATTGTTCTCCTGGCTTGGCATAATTCTTCTCTTTTCAGAAAAGGGCTCATTTTTCACCTTCTCTCAGCTAAAGTTTTCCCTTCTGACTCATATAAAGAAACCTGAGATCATCGGTTTCATTTTCTATTTAATTCTCTACATTTGTGACTCCAGTGGAGGGGAAAGGAATACTTCATAGGAAGACTACAACACAAATTTTTGGATATGAGTCATAGATATTTTAGTTCTTTCATTTGTTCATTTAGTTTTCTACACATTCATTCGACACACTGTGCTACATTCACACAATGAAAAAGACGGACATACTGTATCTCTTTGGAAAATCACATTCCAGTAAATGATAATAACCAGCGGCATAACAAATTGCCAGATATTTAGTAGTTTAAAACTACACAAGATTGACAATTATGTGGGTCAGAAGCCTGACATAATATCACTGGGATCAAATCAAGATGTATTTCTTCCTGAGGGGAAAAAATGATTTCTTCCCGTGGAATGGAAGAGAAGAAAAATGCACATCCACTTCCTTGACTTCTTCATCTTTTAGAAGCCAAATTCTTCAACTCACCACCCACTTTCTTTATTATCAAAGCCAGAAATGGTAGGGCAGTGTCTTCTCATGTCAGATCTTTTTCTTTTTTTCTTTTTTTTCTGGTTTGTTTGTTATCCTATCTTTCCCTGATCTCAGCAGGGCAGGTTCTGGGGATTAGGCCATGGGCAACTTTTGGGTGGTATTATTCTGCCTCTTATATCAGGTAGATAAATCAATAAAAACAAACAAACAAAAAAGAAAGTAGTTTCTATCTATGAGAATGAGAGTAGGGCATCTACTTTGGATACTGTAGTTAGGAGAGGCATTTTTGATATGCAAATCTTTAAGCTGAGTCCTACGGGGTGACCAGGAACCTCTCATTCAATCCAAGGAGTTTGGCATGGTGCCATGATGTTCTCATGGATTCTGTCTCTGCTTCCAGTTCATTAGTCTAGGAGTAAACACCTGACTTAGGATGGGCCAACTTGAGATCTTCCCCAAGATAGTTTAAGCTAGGTTTCTGGAGAAAGTATCTCCATTCCTCTTTGTGGTGAGACTCGGAAATGTGAATGGTCATCAATAAATATTCTGCCTTAGAGAAGATTTTGACATAAAAGAAGAGATAGGCACACAGAGTTAAGTAGAGGTAAAAGACACCAAGAGTCTTTTGTTCAAGGTAAAATTACCAATTTTATTATTTGGAATTCTTTCGGTGGTTAAGTGTTAGAAACCTAAAAAGCTATTGTTTTTAAGCAAAAGAGTGACATTTGTTGGAGATTCATGGTATCCTGAAAAGAGTAGGTAGGAGTGTATCCAGCCTCAGAGAACAGGCTTCTACCATGCAGAGCCAAATAGCTATTTTACTATTTCACTTAAGACAGTTAGGTTTTTAGGTTTCTAACACTCAGAACAAAAAGAATCCTTAATATTACACTCAGTAACTGTATTTTGAGAAAACACGGTATACCCAGGGCTCTACGGGGGAATGATAAGCACTTTTTGAACCCATGTCTAATGTTATCACTCAATTTTCATTTTTTTAAAATCCCAAACTGCAAATACTTATTCATGTCACATTGCAAGGGTTGGTTTTCCTCACTTGCCCAATTGGAATACATTTGTGAGCTCTATAAGCTAGCCATTTTCTTTTATTTTTTCCTTTTTCCTTCTAAAACTAACCACTTTTTAATCTATTCATCATACTCTCATTTTTCTTTAAAATATTCTCATAAGTATATATTTTTCTAAGCAATATGTTTTTTATTTTGTCAATTTTAACACCCTATATAAGCAAACTCACAAAGATTAGATTCTTTTACTGCTTGTTTTTATTGTTTGACATTGAATTTTGAGACTCTTTCACATTACTATGAAAAGGCAAAGTTTATTTTTACTGCTATATACTATACCATTTTATGAGTATACAATTTACTTATGCATTTTACTGTTGATGGAAAATTTTGGAATTTCTAAATTTTTGCTATTGTAAACAATGTGACCTGGAGCATAGGCATAAGTTTTCTCCAGCATACTGTCTCGGTATACAATAATTGGGTCAAAGGTAAAAAGCATCTTCAGCTTTAGAGGTAATTCTGAAGTGAGTTTTCAAAACTCACTATGGAATAATCCACCCAGTAATATGAGAGAAATAACGTTGCTTTGTGGTCCAGGTAGAATTTGGTATTATGAGCTTATTATTACTTTACTCCTACAGTACTACTGATCTTGTGGGTGTAAAATGTTATATCGATTTTAAAGTAGTTTTATTGATTATTAAGAATATTTTTGCATGACAATGGGAAAGGCATAGTCTTCCTTCTGTAAAAGCATGTTTGCATGAACTGAATCTTTCTCAGTTCACGTTGCAATATTTCACTCAAATAGTGAAATGCCTTTTCTCATACTTGACTAGATATTATATTTTTAATAATCAAATTCTTAACTTTAATGTAGTAGAGTATGTTGTTTCTTTTCTTTATGGTTTTCACTTTTTGTGTAATGCTTAAAAATTTTTTTTTCACAATAAAATCAAGAATATATTCTACTATATTCCATATAAAAGTTTTAGTTTTACTTCTCACATTAATCTAATTGAAATTGATGTGGGGTAACTATGTAAGGTAGGGTTATGACTGACTTTTTTCCAATGGCCAGCCAATTATTCTGGTATCTGATGAGTAATTAATTCTTTCTCCAGAATACATAATGCAGTCTGTCAAAGATCAGATTTCCATATAGGTAGAGGTCCGGGTTTGGGCTATGTATTCTTTTATTCAATTATCTACATGTGCATCAATACCTAATTGTCCTCACTTCTAGAATTTTGCAGAAAGTTTTATACTTGTTAGAACTGATTAGTAGTGTCTTGATTATTCTTGGCCATTTATCCCTTATAAATTTTAGAATTGCTTGCTGAGTTCTACCAAAAAAAATTCCTTCCTGGGATGCCAGTTAAAACTTTACTGAATGTAGAGATTGATTTGGGGAGAATTATCATTTTAAAATATTGTCTTCCTATCTATGAGTAATTGGTTCTTCCATTTATTTGATCTCCTTTATGGCTTTTGAATTTTGAAATTAACCCACATAAGTTCTTATACATGTTTCTGTTGATATATTAAGTTGTATCTCTTAATTTTTTTATTAGTACATAAAGTGCAATTGGCTTTTGTTAATTTTACATTTAGCAAAATTTCTTAATCCTCCTTTAAAATCTAATGTTTTTATGTATATACACTTTTAGTACTCAAACATAAGAAAAATAGATAAGGATTAGAAGTAACAATGTTTTTCTTTTTTCTCAAATGGCTTTTTAGCATATCATCAATAATGTATTTTTTCTTGATTCTTATCCTTAATATTTTTTTAACCTTTGTGATAGCCTACTAGATCATCCAATAAATGTGTTTTTTCTAACATAAGGTATTATTTTAATATTTTGCTGTTAAGTGGATATTTGGTGTAGCTTTATCATAAACATCTTTCATTAGATTAAGAGTATTTCTCTTTCCTGAGAGGCTTTTTAAAATTATTATAAATGAAGACTGAATTTTATTAAATGCCTTTTCTACATCTACAGAGATCATCTAATGTTTCCTCTATCTTTAAATGTAATAAATTATATTAATACAGCTTCTGCTATTGAGCCAACCTTGTATTCCTGGAATAAACCAAATGGGTGTCAGGTATTCTCTGTTTAATACAATTCAAGGTTAGTTTAATGGTATTTTTACGATTAATAGGTATTTTTGAGTGAGATGATCTGTATATTTTCATTTTTCTTTCTTCCTTTTGATAATAAGTTTATATTAATCTCATAAGTTAGGGAATTTTTTTTTCAGGTTTTGCTTTTGTAATAACTCCAGTATCTCAATAACTTACAATATTATTTATTTTTTGTTCATGCTAAATTGTGATTGTCTTGGTTGGGCACAGCAGGGCTCTATCCCATGTTCCATTTCCTTCCAGAACCCAGGTTAAAAGTACAGTTTATGTTTGGGACATGTAGTTTTCACATCTGAGGGTAGGAACTTAAAAGGCATGACACAACCTAAATGTGACAAAGATCACATATTTTAATTGGCCAAAGCAAGTCATCTGGATAAGCTCAAAGCCAGTGAGACTCTCTGGACATCTCTACCTTGAGGAAGCTTGGGTGTAGAAAAGTGGGAATAAGCTTATTGTTAATAAATAACAGCCTACCATAGTCAGTCCTCTTGATCATGAAAGGTTCCATTCTTCTATCTTCTCACCAAGACATCTACAAATCTCATTTGATAATGGCTTCAGGTTCTAACTCCAGAATCTAGAGATTCTACATCATACCAGGATTCAATTTGTCTGATTCTGGGAACTAAGTCCAAAAGGGACAATTTACACGTTTTTGCCCTCACCCCACCATCTCTAATGCTAGAACAGAGTTCCCACTGGAAAAGGGAAGAATGGGAACTCGCCAGTGTTACTAGTTCATAGCAGTTCTGAAATTCCTCTGGAAATATGTGGTAGTCCTCCTACCCTGGGAGTAGCAAGTATTTCTTGTTTAGATTCTGGTCACAGCTCCTGGGACCCTTTCCTTGGCCAATGTTCTCCCTGACTCTTGACTGTTCTTTTTGGATCATCCTTCACATTCCATCACTTTCCTCAACCACATCCTAAGAGGGACTTTTTCAACCCACTTCCTCCTAATAAAATGTTAGCCACCAAGCTGTGCTGAACAGTTACAGACTCTTTTGTAATAAACAATCACATTCTCAAAATGTTGGTGCTTTGGGGAACAAAATTCTCAGTATTTAAAAATTTTTTCCATTCATTTGTAAAATAATGCACACCATTTTGTTTTTAAGACTTAACTCTAAACATAATTAAAAGTCCCTTAAGCTTATCAGAATTCTATTGTATTTTGCCTTAGTTCCTCATCCATTTTGCCCTTTTTGAAAGAGTTTATAGGAGGCCATTTTTAACAATTTTTTGTTATTTTTAGATATACATGAAAGTAGGGTATATTTTGAAATATTATACATACATGGAATGCAACACATTACTATTTGATCCTATTCTTGTGATTGTACATGATGTGCAGTTACACAGGTCATGTATTCATATATGAGCATACGAAGGTTATGTCAGACTCATTTTACTGTCTTTCCTATTCCCATCCCCACTCCATTCCCTTAATTCCCCTTTGTCTAATCCAATGAACTGCTATACTTCCCCTCCTCACCCTCCCTTGTTGTGAATCAGCATCTACATACCAGAGAGAACATTTTATTTATTTATTTATCTATCTATCTATCTATCTATTTATTTATTTATTTATTTTTCAAGACTGGCTTATTTCACTTAACGTGCTCCTGTTCCATCCATTTACTGGCAAATGCCATGATTTCATTCTCTTTATGGCTGAGTAATATTACTTTGTGTATATGTACCACATATTTTTATCCATTCATTTGTTGAAGGGCATCTAGGTTAATTCCATAGCTTGCTTATTAGTGAATTGAGCTGCTATAAACATTGATGTGGCTGCATCACTGTAGTATGCTGATTTTAAGTCCTTTGGGTATAAGCCGAGGAGTGGGAAAACTTGGAATAGAAAGCCATCTTAATTCAGTCAGAGGCCTTAACACAGGTGTGACAGTAGAGACGTGACTGGATATTTTCTCTCAAGTTGTGCTGTAATGGCCACAATCAGCCCTTGGCTGTGTGTAAATTTGAAAATGTCTTGCCATCTAGAGATGAGAAATAGCTGCAAGGTTCTACACTTCAATTCTTGAAATTTCTGAATTTTCATTTTCTATTTATTTTATTTCTACTTATTTCTGAATTTTATTTTATTTTTCATCCATCCAATAACTTGAAAAAGTGAAATATAACTAATAAACTTATGGTTTGGGCAGAGAAGTTTTGAGACAAAATATGTTCTGTCTGTTCTAGTTTAGGTTTACATTGTGTGTGTGTGTCTGTATTCTGTATGGAATTCATTCAATTTTTAAAAATTTTAAATTTATTTTATAAAATTTAATTTATATTTATATATTCAAAATTTACTCTCTGATAGTTATGCTCACTTTATTGCTAGTAATATTTATGCTTCTTTTTTCTTAATCTTGCTAAAGTCTGTTAATTTTATGAATCTTTTTTTCTTTTTTTTAAATTAATATATTTATTTATTCTATTTAGGTTTACATGATAGCAGAATGCAGTTTGATTCATTGTACATAGATGGAGGATAACATTTCATTTCTCTCATTGTATGTGATGTAGAATCACAACATACATGCAGTAATACATAAAGCTAAGGCTATGATGTCCATCATATTCCACCATCTTTACTGTCCCCAAGCCCCCTCCCCCTTTCCTCCCCTGTGAACAATAGCTAAATTGTGGAACCAACCTAGATGCCCTTCAACAGATGAATGGATAAAGAAACTGTGGTATATATATATACAATGGAATATTACTCAGCAATAAGAATAAGATTATGGCATCTGCAGGTAAATGGATGGAGTTGGAGAATATCATGCTAAGTGAAGTAAGCCAATTTCAGAAAACCAAATGCCGAATGTACTCATTGATAAGTGAATTTTATGAATCTTTCTTAAGTGCCAAGTTCACCTTTTATTGTTTTTCTCTAGTATATCTCTGCTTTTTATTACATTAATTTTTGTGCTTATTGTCACAATTTCCTTCCTTTTATTTTCTTTGAATTATTCTGTTGTTCTTATCTTACTTCTTAATTTGGATTCCTTATCTTTTCAACCTTTTTTTTTTTACTAACACATACATGGAAGCCTATAAATTGTCCTTTATAAAATGCCATTCTAGCTACATCTCACATGGTACTATGCAGTTTTAAAAATCATTTGGTTTTGTGAAATTTTCATTATATGTTCTCCTTTAACCTTAAACTTGGGGCTCTTCCTATGACTGAGGACACACACCAAGATGAAGAAGATAAGGTTCTGCTTCTGGCCCCACATTGCCATGTGACCCTTAAGGTAAGCAGGTAGCATGTCCATAGTACTTGGTTGCAATGTTTGTGCTATATTCACTTTAGTTACTTGATGATCTGGCTGTGGCCAAGGGGATTCACCTGCTCTTCCCAGTTCTTTAAATGCCACCCACCCTACCTGACCCAGGAGGCACTCCCAGCTTGTCGAAATAGCTTTATACCATCCAGGTATGTGCCCAGGCCTTGTTGCCACCACTCTTGAAACCAGACTTGGAGGTTGCCTATGCTCCTGCTCTGCCTTGGGAGGACTGCATCTTTCCATCCTGTTTGCCTCTTTTATTCAATGCCAAAGTTTTAGCCAAAGACATCTTCCTTCTGTTGTGTTTTAGCATTCTATTCTGCACTGTGGATCAGCTCCTGACCCAACCCTGAGCATTGTCCCCTGGCCAGGCCATTCGTGGCTAGAGGCCTCTGGAGGCTTAAGAAAGGTTGGGCTACTCATTCTCTTCATGGATCTTGATAATGGAAAGTAGCATATATATGCTTTAAAAATATTAATCTTTTTGGAAATAATTAAGAAAAATATACAATTTCATCCCATATTAAATATTTTTAATACTTTGGTCTAGCCATTTGTGATACATAGATGACAATTTTGAGTTTTTCAAATGTATATACAGATTTTTGTAAATATGACTCATTTGTAATTAACTCATGTACAGCCTCATCCTGGAGAATTCATGATGGATATACAGGGAGGTCTGCCCCAGGTGACTGTATTGTTCCCAGGCCTATAAGCCAGGCTTATGAGACACTCCCATAACTTTGACTTTGTGACTGACTAGTGTCTTCCCCTTTGGACCAGGGTCTGACCAGAGTCCTGCACATCTCAGTTGTCAGAAGTAGCCATGACTGTTGCCATCCTCTGGGACTGGACAACCTTCCTCATCCCCTGCCCATATCCTCTTTCCAATAAAGCGCTGACATGTACTGTTGTTGGCATGTTTGTAATAAAAAGAAAAAAAGAACATGTTCAAATGTATAAGTATATATATATTTAAATTTTTTATAGTTTTGGATGAACAGAATGCCTTTATTTTATTTGTTTATTTTTATGTGATGCTGAGGATCAAACCCAGTACCTCATACGATATAGGCAAGTGCTCTGCCACTGAGCTGCAACCCCAGCCCTATATTTTTTAAATTATCTTTTTTATTGGTGTTATGGTTTGGATCTGGAATGTCCCACGAAGACTCCTGTGTTGAAGGTGTGAGCTCCAATGTAGTAATGTTCAGAGGTGGAGCATTTGGGAATTAATTGGATCATGAGGATTCTGATCTCATCACTGGATTGATTCATCAGTGATTCAGAGCTAAATACATTATTGGGAGGTGGTGGAAATTATAGGAGGTGGCTGGAGGGAGAAAGCCCTTGGGGACTCTATTTTGACCTTAGTCCCTTCCTCTCTGTTTCCTAGCTGCCATGAGGTGAGCAGCTTGCCTCCACCATACTCTTCCAGCATGATGTTTTGCTTTACCTCAGGCCCAAAGCAAAGGAGCCAGCCAACCATAAACTGAGTGCAGTTTCTCTGAGACTGAGAGTCCAAATAAATCTTCCTTCCTCTAAGCTGTTTTTCTCAGGTATTTTGGTCTTAGTCACCAAAATTGACTAGCTCAGTTTAAAACTTCAGTTATGTTATTCGGATAATATGAGTGTTTGGTATAGATTCACCGAATTATGTTGAACTTGTTCTGTAGCAAAGTGCAGAATGATACTTTGTAAATGTTTCGTGTGAACTTATAAAGAATCAGCATCCACAAAAAGACTTGTATAAAAATGTTTACATGTTTCTTTATAATTGCCCCAAACTAGAAACAGCCCACATAGTATCCATCAATCAGAAAGTGGATAAAGAGTAGAATAGTCATATAACACAATAATTTTTAACAACACTCAACAATAACAAGGAGTGACATATTAATGCAACTACCATGAAAGAATCTCAAAAACATTATGCTGAAAGAAGCCTCACATAAACGAGTGCATAAAACATACTGAAGAGTAGGATTCTGACAAAACTACTTTATTATAGATAAAGTATCAGAACCTGGCTGCCCTGGAGTGGGGATTGGGAAGTGACAGTTGAATGAACAAGGTCAGGGTTGAGTTTTTTAGGAAGATGGTAATGATAACGTCCTCTATCTTGATAAAGCTTTGAATCACAATGGTAAAAACTGCATCAAATTGTGCATGTATGGTTTGCGCAATATTTTAATGTGTGAAAGTCTTTTTAATCATTGCTCTTGAAGGTTAATTTAACTAGATATGCAATTTCGAGTTAACAGTTGGTTTATGCCCAGTGCTTTGAAGATATTTTTGACGTCTGTGGATTTCCATTGTTATTGTTGGGAAGTTATCTGGTACTCTAATTGTTGTGCTTCCACAGAATCTGTTTGGCTGTTATCTTTAGTGTTTCATACCTTCAATGTAGGTGAATGGAAGTGAAGACTTTTTTTTTCCACTTATTCTGTCAAGAATCTATACACTCTATGCCGGGCACGGTGGTGCACGCCTGTAATCCCAGCACTTTGGGAGGCTGAGACAGGAGAATCGCAAGTTCAAAGCCAGCATCAGCAATGGCGAGGTGCTAAGCAACTCAGTGAGTCCCTGTCTCTACATAAAACACAAAATAGGGCTGGGGATGTGGCTCAGTGGTCGAGTACCCCAGAGTTCAATCCCCAGTACCAAAAAAAAAAAACTATATGCTCTTATCTGATTCTGCTATCTTCCATTCATTCTAGAAAAGTCTCAGCCATTATTCCTTTCAATGTTACCTCTCTCCACTTTCCATATTAGCATCTTTGAGAACTGTAATTAGATATCATGGTAGTCTCCTAGTCTGTTCTCCACTTTGCTTCTGTTACATTCTAGACAGTATCTTCTAAATTGTCTTATAGCTTGTTAATCTTTTTTCAATATACCTAATCTACTGGGTAACTGTTAATTAAATTTTAATTTTTAATTTAAATTACCGTATTTTTAACGTTAAGGATTTCTGTTTGTTTCTTTTTTGAAAGCTTCTTCATTATTTTTCGACAAACTTATAATTTTGTTATGCTTCCTTACCTTTAAAGTTTTCTTTAAACTTATAATATGGACTCATTTTATATTGTGTATGTGCTAATTTCAGATCTTTGGTTTTTGGATATCTGATTACACCATTTCTTTCTATTTACTTTTACTTGAAGTACTTTGCCTCCTCCAATGTGGTATAATTTTTATCATTTGATATTTCTTAGAACATGAGAATTTTTTGACATCTGGGTTTAAAATACTTATCATGGAGTATTTGTGCTCATTTATGCTTGTTGCCTGCCAATGCTACTAACCTGGGACAACTTTTAAATAAATTTCGTGCTTGAAGTTATCAAAAATGGCCTCAAACACGTCTTGTAGTTGACAATTCTGAGGGATATGTGTCTTTTTCTATTTAGCAAAACTCCAAAGCTGAGATAGACAATTATCTTTTCTGCCTTTTTTGTAGGATAGATTTTTCCTGATTCAACTTTCAGGGGTCTGAGCTGTAGGTGATGGTCTCTGGCATGACCTCCCAGACTTTGTCTTCTGCCTGCCATGGTGCTTGGCCCATTAAGCACAGGCAGTGGGCCACTAGGGATTGGCAGATACCACCAGGGAAAATATTGCTTATTGCACTGACTCCCTGGATTTAGATATTTTATGGATGATGTCCTTTCATGAACTGGACTTTGTTGTTCAAATTACAGTAATGACAGATACTTCTATCATGAAGAGACTTAATATAATTTGAATATCAAGCAATTCCCTTTTATATAGAATTGGAGGGGGGGGAATGCTTTATATTTAGGCATCCATGGTAGCTTGTTCCCACTGACTTCTGCATTTAGTTCCCTTCACTACATACCAGACATATTGTATATGAAAAAATAACAAAAGCATTTATGTTAGCAACATGTTACTTTTACTCTACCTTCCATCTCATTTGCAAAATCAAGGTTGCTAGAAAAAATAGTGACCACTTTATCCTCCCGCACCACTATCACACAACCCCTACCATCGAACCCACCCCCTCAGCCACTAAAAATAAACAGAGATCCAATTAAAAACCATGTGCTTGCTCTGCAAACACAGCTTTGCGACAAATCTCTTGGCCTCCCCTTTCAACCAGATTGTCATCCCTAAATATCCTAAATCTTCCTTTATAAAAATTTTGGAGCCTGCACAGTTCTTTCTGTTTCTGCCTTTAAGTTCTCCAAAATCTTGGTTGTTGGATTGCCCTTCACTATTGATTTTGGATCAGTTATTTTTGCTTCCGTGGAAATCTTAAGTCACTGTTCTCTTACATCCACAAATATGAGAATATTCTTTCAGACTTTCCGTTCTTCTAGTGCAGTTTCTTCCACCTCCAGTTCGGCTGTCATTCCACAGATCTTACCTAATTTTAAAAGAAGATGTTCGACTGAAATTTCTTTGCATCTTGTCAAAATTGAGGTTCCTTCTTTTTATATAAAACAACTTTGATTTGACCTTGCTTGTTCCTCAAACTCTAGCAATCACCACTGCAAATCTTCACCAACAGAGTAACATACGGAACAAGGGCTTTTAACCAGAGCCCAGACGTAAAAAGTAGCCATGAATAGTCTTTATTTTATGCTATACATTGTAAAAAAAAAAAAAAATCAAAACAAAAATCTTTTGTTCCAGCTACTTAGAACAGTGTGACAATCCTTCAAGCCTTATGGTCTTAGGAGCAAGTGTATTCATCCAAAGATCGGTGATGAATTTTCCTTCAGTTACCCAGGGACTGAGGACTTCCCACAAAGGGATGTGGATGGGGAAAGCAGGTAGTAAAAGAGATGAGACTTTGAGTCTCTTCTTCCCAATAACTACATGAAGTGGAACTTCACAAAGTATAAGTCACCCCCACTTGCCAATACAGACAGTGAAGCACTGGAAGTGAGAAAACTTCTCCCATATCTCAGTCTAAGGGGTAGGACTTTCATTTTCATTTTCATTTATCTATCTATTTATTTATTTTACAAAATCCTTTTATCATTTTGAGAACCATATAGTATGTGTCTCTCTCTAATTCTCATACAGTAGACAAATATCTCAAACTGGTCTACTAGTTCCAAATTTTTATTTGTTCTTTTTAGTTATATGTGACAGTAGAGTATACCTTGACATATTTATACAAAATGGAGTACATCTTATTCTGATTAGGATCCCAGTCTTGTGGTTGGACATGATGTGGAGTTTCACTGCGGTGTATATGTACATAGGAAAGTGAAGTCCAATTCAATACAATTCATTCCGCTGTCTTTCCTATTCCTGTCCCCATCCTTTGCCTTCATTCCTTTTTGTCTAATCTCCTGAACTTCTATTCGTCTCCCCAGGCCCAAGAATGACTTTATGACTTTTGCCGGTAAATGGATGGATCTGTAGACAATTATGCTAAGCAAAATAAGCCAATTTCCCCCAACACAAAGGTTGAACATTCTCTTTGATATGTGGACACTAAGACTCTCCTTTTAACTCAGGTATATTGGCTCCAGGGTCTTTGCTCTTAACCTCATTTAAAAATAGTCTTTGAAATTTATCATGAGGTCTTGTTATTATATGCATAAAGATATGAGGTTTTTGGAATATTATTGGTTATGCCACAATAAAGCATCCTCTTTAATGTCTTTGCTATTAAATTTGTTTCATCTAATATAATATTACAGTATTTTCTTCACGATAAAATTTGCCACAGGACATCTATATCCATAACTTATCTTTGAAATAAAATTTAAAAGTATCTGTCAGCATAGAGGTAGCTTTTCTTTTTTTGTTTTTGTTTGTTTGGTTTTGGTTTGTTGTTGTTTTGAGGTAGCTTTTCTTTTTACCCCAGCCTAAGAGTCACTTAGTTGTTAATAAAGGCTTTGATTCATTCACATTTATTGCCTTCTTGGACTTGTTCTTAAAATTTTTTTCTATTTTATAAATATTTCTTTTTGTTTCTTTTTGCTTTCTTTCCTTTTTGAACTGGATGAATTTTTATTCCATTTTTTTCCTCTGTTATTTTGAATTTAAATCTTCCAGTTTCTAAGACTTTAATAATACTTATTATTTGAATATGTTGATTTAAAAATTGTAATTAGCAAACAAAGATAGTTCTACTTCTTTTCAAAAAATACCCATTTCCAGAGTTAACTAGTACCTATATAGTATTCCCCACCTTATTTATTTCCACCTCTTTCTGCACTCTTACTGTGGTCACCCTGTGGAGGTGACATGGATCTCTCACCCAAAAGTTGGTTTGGACATCAAGAGTGATTATACCATATGCCCCCCAGCTGGGATGTGAAAGGTTTATTATTCACAATGAGGCTTTCTGGGGAGAGCACCCTGGGCTCTCTTGCTGGAACCAACACCACTCAGGGTAGGGGAAGGACTGGCTGTGCTTTCATTGAAACTAGGATTGGTAGTGGTGTGAGGCTTCTGCACACTAGTGGAGGCTTGTGTAATTTGAACTTCCTGTGGTCCTGAGAGGGACAATCTGAGCGTTTTGTAAGCTTTCACAGATCCTGGGGAGAAGGGAACCGGGAAATGGTGAGACTGTCAGCAGTCAAACATCAAAACCAGAATCAGAGTCTTTATTACAATTCCTCCCATGTTGAGATCATTTGGGATTTTAGTTCCAGATTGTTAATTACTTTTTCAATGTATATCAAAATGTCTTTTGATTTAAGTAGGAATGTGATTGTTTTCTTTGTTCACTTTCATTTCATATATCTAACATTTTACTCTTTTGGGAGCTCGTTTTTTCTTTTCCTTTGCTAGAAGATGTTTCTTTCGTAGGTGATAAAATTATTTTTACTCTGCCTTCTTACTAAATGCTAGTTTTGCTAGCTAGGACTTACATACAAAACAATTTTCTCTCAAAACTTTAAGCTTATATTCTCTTCTAGTATCTGCTTTTGCCAATGAGAACTCAGACTCCAATCTGATTTTGTTTCCATTTTTATCTCCCCAAACACCCTCTGGAAGCACTATTCTTTTTTTTTATTGACAAATATAATTATGCATATTTATAGGGTGCACTGTGCTGTTTTAAAACATGTATATGTTGTGGAATGAGCAAGTCAGGCTAATCAACATACCCATCGCCTTACATACTTACATTTCTTTAGAAACTATTCAGATTCCACTCTTTGAGTAATTTTGAAATGTGCATTTTTGTAGAGCAAGTCACCTTACTGTGCAATGGCTCACTGGAACTTACTCCTCCTGTCTAACTGGAACATTCTGCCCTTGACCAGTATTTCCCCTTCTCTGGCCCCACCTCCACTTCCAGCCTCCTGGTAACTACGATTCTATTCTCTGCATCTATGTGTTTGGCCATTTTTAGATTCCACATATAAAAAAGATCAACATTTGTCTTAAAGCTTTATTCTTATATTCTACACTTTCCCTCTATGATATTAGGCATTTAAAAGTTAGTGTTATCTATCCTGCTCGGCCTTCCACGAGGCCTTTGAATCTAAAGACTCCATACTTTAATTTTGATCTCACTGCTCACTAATTTGCCCTCACTCATGTTGACTCTACTTCACAGTTCATATAATATTTTAATTTTGATGTTAATGCTTTGTATTTTTAGGTTTTTTTTTTTTCATATGGGTAATACCTTTTGGAACTTCACCAAGGATATCCAATATAATTTATTTTAAAGCCTCTTAAAAAAAATTTGTTAGTTTTATTTCCTCAAGAGTTAGTTCTTCTGTTGGTTCATCTTTCTGTCATGTTGGATTCCTAAAACGCGCATGAAGTTTTGATTGTGGGCTCATTTTTCTGTTCAACACTACCTCGTGGTCTCTCGGAGGACTCTGGTTTTGATGTTGAAGGTTAGTGCCCAACCACAACCACTTCACTCAAATGAGGGTGAGAAGAAGGGGAGAGAAGCCAAAATGCCAAACTCCGACATTTTCTTACTTATTTATACTTAGGTTTATCCCATGGCAACCCTTCCTCTTTAGTTTTCAATCTAGTGAGGTTTATTTGTAAACATATATTTTCTGTTATTTCTAGGGCCTGGACTCTCATTCTAAATAACCTCTACTGCCCTACATGTCAGTCTTTTATATCTTGGATTTCCATAGAGGATTTCATTTGAAAACAAGTGAATGAGCCCTTTAAGTGAGCATTTAAAAATCTCTCCAAACATGACCTTAGGTCCATTAACAATTTCCCCTATGAGCAGGCTGATAACTTGTTACACTTTGAACATTGCTACATTCTTATTAATGATGATACTAATGCGTGTCAAGTGAACAGTTTGTGAGAGGTTGCTATTAAGAAAATAAACTTTCAGTTAATACCAGAAGAGGATTTAAATAAGCTCAATGTTAATGACTTGCATTTATAAAAATAATTTCTTCTCATAATAACAGCTGACACTGTTTTCTTATACACCTTGATCTAGTGTCATTTTATCTGCAAAGTTAGACGTGATCCAAGTACTGGGTAAACTCAGAATCTGAGCACAATCTTCAAATCTTGTAAGTGTCTTAGTAACATGCCACACTAGTTCAGATCAGCACTGGTATGGCTAGGACATAGTCCTTCCCTAGCACGTGGGAAGTCATGCTCTGTTCAATTCGCAGTATTCTGTGGTGCACTATAAGCAACATTGGACAGGGAGGCGATTTTCTATTATTTGACTGGGGTGGGTGGAATAATTTTAATTGCTAAGAAATTGCATTTTCATTGTAAAGCAATTCAAGTTATAGCAGATTCATAATGCAGCTATTGTGAAAATGACATTTCAGTGACATTTCTGTGAGAAGAACATGGTGATTTTGCAAATGACATGGTGAGGGCATAGCAGTTACGTGAATAACACATTTTCACACTACGTGTGCTGGGAGCATAAATAATGATGATGGCAATAATATTAATAATAATGGAATTTCATGGGAGGAAACCTTTTATCTGTGCAACTCCAGACTTCTTTAACTCACACCTACCCACTTTACACTCCACTCAAATAATTGGTCTTGACTCTTTTTGATGAAGGGGAATGGAGAAACCAAGTGGTTGTCCAACTCTGTAGCAGATTAATGGCAAACATAGAGTCAGAACTCTATTTTCTTTTAAAAAGTCTTTTGGGATGATTCAGCCACAATGAGTATCATGCAGGTACTGGAAATGACATTGTTCTGATTTTATTGTAGATGTGATTCTATGAGATTTTTAGGCAGATTGTAGGTGAGCAATTAGCATCTTCTCTCTTCATGTACATAAAAGAAAATGTAGCATTGTTTTATTTCTGGATGAACTGGCTTGCTCATTTCAAATATGTTTATAGAATACTCTAATGAGTTAAACAGGTAAGCTGCTTTTGTTAGCCTGAGGACATATTATTCCCACAGTGGATATGTCATCACTGTTTTATTTTCACAATGTCATTATCATGTCATTAATATAGAAATTTCCCATTTTTTCCTCTACATATATTTTAAGAGAAAAAAACAGCTCCTTAGCAACTATATTGTCAGTGATTGGAAATAAGTTCTGGAGTGATGGCTGTCAGTAAGCATGACCCATGAGGTCAGCATTCTGCCAAGAGGGTCACCAATATAATTTATTAAACACACTACAAGTCAGAAGGAAAATTTGCATTTCTTTACATACCTTTTGACCAAATGTCTTACCACATATTTTGTTGATTTTCTTTCAGTGTGTAGGAGTGAAAAATCTTACTATAATTTAAGTATTTGGAGTCAAAAGCTAATTACATGCAATCGATAACTTGTATTTAGGTTGATGTATTTGGCCCAATGTAAAAGATGTCGAAGCTGATGCTTTCTCCCATGATTGAGAGGAGTGAAATACAATGCCCAAGGCACCATTTAGAAATTCCAATTTGGACCCATTCGAAAGATACTTGCTTATAACCTGCCATTTACTTTGTTATGCATTCAGTTGGCACTGCAAGCCAACTTTGTTGCTTTATTGTTTTGTCTTTGGTCTTTGGGAAGGGTGAGTAGGCTTACTTAAATTTAGGTGAAGATTTTTATTTTTAAAAAAAGGATGTTTCTTTGCTTTTAAATCAAATCACTTACTCAATCCAACTTTCCTTACCAAAGAATGTAATTCTAAGTTAATTCCATTACTTATTAGTTGCCACATCAATTACCAAAGAACTACTGAATTCTTGTTTCATGGGCTATGATTTGCACTTTGTTGGTATCTATGATGGCAAGCTTTTGATCAGAATTCTATGCTGTGACTTTTTCGTGCCCATAGATTGCAAGTAATAGCTGGCAAGTAATAGCTCCTACAATCTGCCAACACAGGGCACCAATGCCTCTTGTAAGTGTTCACTCAGATGACTAAATGGCACGGTGTATCAGTGCATGTGAAAGCTATAATGCAAATTTGCCCACAAAACATTGACATTATAACATCTGCAAAGGAGTCGTCACCATGTCAATAACTATAAGTAATATTGCCATTTCTCTCCTGTTGCTTTGGCTAAGAAAGACATTATTACAGAGCCAATATGGGAAAGATTTGACTACATTTTATTCTGTTTTATTTTACAAGGCCGTTTGAAAACAAAAGAAAGCCTAAGAAAATGTATTCAAAGATTTAAAGGTAAACACTCAATATGATGATTGGATAAGACCCAGAGTGGAACTGGCATTGTAAGGGACTTGGATGAGAAAAATGATGGGACCAACACTATAGAAACCCTACCTCATTGTTAGACTAACTGATATGGCTGGGATAATGAGTGGTGGTGAGAGACACCTAAAACGAATGAAAGCGGCCATATCTCATTGAAGACTTGTGTTCCAATATCAGTTGGGGGGAAAAAGGAGCAAAACCTGTGACTTCAGGACAATGGAGACCATCAGTCACTTCAAACAAAATAGTGGAAAGGAGCTATCCAATTGGTGCTTGACCTCACGGACACAAAAGTCTCCTCAGAGCTGAGTCTGCTCAGTTGTGCTGCGACAGCCTGCAGTTGCCGTCTTGGGTGTTGCTGTGTGGGATTGCTGGTGTAGCATCTCCTTGCCATTCATTCCCACTGTCCACCTAGGAGTACCTTGGAGAAGACCCAGACATTCAGGCACACTTTTCTTCTGGAAGGGATGTTCCATCATGGCATGTGGTTCAGACATTTTATGTCTAGTTCTGAGCAGTCCTTGAATTAAGTGGAGGCAGTGCAGGCACCATAAAGGAGAAGAATGAGAGCTCGGCTGATGTTTATTTCGTAAATGTTGCTTAGCTTTGTGAAGTACAACTCTGGTCCCACCTCTCATTTCACAGAAATCTAGACCAGAGATCGGAAGTGATTTATCCAAGTTCAGTGCCATGTAGCAAGAGATCATTGAGAAGATGGGAATTATTTTACCTCATTTGGAGAGAAATAACAAATGTAGAACAAAATTTGGTAACTGGAGAATTAATGGATTGGTTACTAGCAGAAAAGCCACAATTTTTTTCTTATTGGATTCATCTGCCATCTCTTTTGCATTACTGTTTCTTTTCTAGAAAATAGCTTTTCTGCCAGGAATCTTGGTTAGGCCACCTATCCAAAACATAAACTTCCTGTCCTGGTAACAGATTTCTCCAGTCTGAAGTAGCATTGTGGACAATAAAACCATTTCCCATCACTCAGACTTTTTTTTTTTTTTTTTAAATCAGAAGAGCTCATTTTGGCACCAGAAAACAAATTCTGGCCTTGACAATATGTTGGCTGTGATTCCAGATCCCATGATGCTGATCCCAGAACCATGAGCCATCCAGGGTTCAAAGACTGCTGGACAAAGAATGGAAGTTCACATTCTGAGCTTCCAGGCCTGTGCCCATGGGATGGGGGGATCTATATAATTCTGAGCTACCTACATCTCTTCCTTTGGGGCCTGGATCTCTGGTGTGTCCAAAGGATGCTTGTGATTTCATTTTGTGTAAACCTCTCCCCTCTGTTGTCTGGTTTCCTTTATTCTTTCAGGGATCGCAGCTGCTGCCAGCCATCCTACAGCACCATTCAGAAATGCCCCAGGGAACAGCTGGAACTCTCCCAAGGGCTGATTTTACACCACTGAGTTTGGTCCCACGTATTTCCTACTTTGTGGAAAATACGTAAAATATATTAAGGAATTATCACTTAGAACTGGAAGTCCCCAAATTGACCAGATATTGTTGTGAGAACTGCTTATACTATTTGCTTTCAGTCTATTAAATCAATTTGTGGGGGTGAGTATTTTCCCTATTAATGTATCATGTTTTTCTGAAGCTCAAATTGAGGTCACAGATTAGATTCACTCCCTGAAAAATGCAGCTTTCTTGTGTAGGAAGAGGAAACATTCTTACTTCTCTTTAGATTCTAAATTCTTTTCCTACACCTAAGCCTCCTCCTCGTTCTTTCACCTCCCACCTTTGAAAGCAAAGAGATCCGAAGCTGGAGGTTTAAATGAAGGTGCTATGCCTTTAAAACCTGCAACAGCAAATGGGCTTTAATAACCCAACAGGATCTTGGTCCATCATAACATTTAATCTGCCTTATATCTCACTTCCTAATCGCTACTTCCATTCCAATTGTGTGCAGAGAGGGTGGCAAGTGGGGCATTTCAGATAAGTGCCAGTAAAACAAGTTTGCCTTACAGCTGGTGAGCCCCCAACACACGTTCACAGTGCGTTATGGCTGTATTCAATCCGATAATCCCATAAACTAAAAATAATCATCCCTAATACTAATACCTCTTCTCCATCATTGTTGCTGGTCGCTATGGTGCTGCATTCGACTGTGAAGAATTCACCGCCATTATTACCCTCAGTGTCTCTCTCTCTGAAATGTGATCTAATTGCAGAATCCACACCTGTTCCACAGTTCAATAGAATTCAGCTTTGATGGAGGCAGACTTTCAAATTACACACACACACACACACACGCGCGCGCAGGCACACTTGTGCACACACACATATAGACAATTACCCAGGAGTTCAGTGGGGGCCAAAAATAAATAAATTAATAAAGAGAGTGAGTTGATCAGAAAATAATATTATGGAGAGGAGGAGGGGAAAAAAGGCTGTGTTTTGTGGTCACTGGAAGATTGCTGATGGGTGCATAAATAAGGCATGCTGGAACATCTGTTCTTTGTTGTGCATTCAGCTTTTTAATGTGTTCAAAGAGCAGCTCTGATGCATCGCTGACTACCACTCCCCATCCGAGCAACATTTTACCAGAAAATAATAAACCTTCCTGGTGGGGTGCAGGGAGCCAAGGCATTCGGGCAATGCCATTAATTTGGAAATATCTCTTTTTCTGGGATTTTAAAATCTCTCTCTCTCTCTTTGAACATTGCACAAATTTGGGACCCAGCCTAGCATCCCTATCAGCCTAAACATTAAATCAGTCTGAATATCTATTCAACCTCTTTTTTTTTTTTTTTAAGTCCGCCAAGGAAGGGGTGGCTGTCAAGTCAAAGTTTATACACATTTTCCCTTGCTCTCCTCTTAATTCTATTAATGTTAACTCTAATCTATTGGGATTATTTTTAACATATTCTAGTATTTATTTGTACTGATAAAATTCAGAGGCAGCTGAGGCCCCTGACAGTTGAACAATATTGGCTGGTTATTTTGATACAGTGTGGTAGGCAGCAAAAGATTAAAAAACGGAGCATCCTAAACTGAGGAAAACCAGCTTGAATTCTAAAATAAAATTTTAGCAGCATGGATTTCTCTTGCCATAGGCTATGAGGCTACTATGAATTTCAGATGCATTTCCTGAGCTGTCAATGAGGTGGAAAGATGAGATTGGCATTACGAAGATTTGTTGCGGCTCCATTCAGTGTAATTGCAATTGAAGGTATAGAGACATTAAACCACCGCCCAAGAAGAGCTGTTTATGTGCATACAGTATAGAAATGGCTCGCCAGACAACGGTAGGACCAGGATGGGAATGTCTTTATGTCACTTTATTTGGCTTTTACATCTTCCCCCTTTTTTAGGTCACAGCTCAAAAGCACTGCAATACCAATTAGCTACTGGAGGTTGCTTCCATAATGAGGTTGACTGTCCTGTGAAAGGGACATGGGAATCTTTCTAGTATAGGGCTTAGGGCTATCATGCAAATTCTCTCCAACATTCTCTTTATAATCTCGGTGTCTAGACTCTAGTCTTCATGTTCTTCTCTTAGCCATCCCTTTTTCAAGGGTAGTTAACCATTCGATCTATGTCAAAGGAGGTAGGTCACCAGCAGGCTCTGAGCGTGAGCCTGTTATACCAGAATGGAGACGTTTGTAGTTGAGCAAGTGACTTTTTTTCCCCCTCAAATCATCATTTGTTGGCTTTCTGTGATCCTCTTTTGGGATAGTTGGGGGTTACAATATTCAATATCATGATAACAAGCTGAAGATAATTGATTTTACCACAGACTGAACCTAATGATGCTGTATTTGAAGGTATCTTTCTGCTTAAGAAACCCACAGAATGACAGCTTTCCAAATGGCCAACTCAAATGGCTACTTCCAAGGTAATGCTTTATGCTGAACCTTCAGTACTATCCACGGCAGTGGATGATGATTTATAAACGGCCACAAAAACTTTTAAGAAAATTTGATTATCTTAAAATTGGAAGGTGTACCTTGTGATATGTAGTTAGGATATATTATATACAAACTTACTGCACATTACAATTGTTCACTTATTTTCACCACAACATTTGAAAATTTCTACTATTTCTCAAACAATTCCTTTTTTTAAACAACAGCTTTTAACTTCCAAGTCCCCTAGGAAAACACGTTATGAAGAATGATTTTTTTCACATTATTATTTCCGGTAAAGCCACCCTCACTAATTGAATCACCACAACACTGACTAGTCAAAGAAAGTAATATAGAATGAACTTGAATCTCATGTTATGTTTGGATTAACCCTTCAATTTTACTTAAAGTACATGAGCTGATTAAAAAGGAGGCAGGCATAGCACCTTCTATGATGTGTTCCAAAGTTCAATTTTTCCTTTATATATTTTTGGGGTGGTGGTGGTGGTTTAAGGCTTTAAAGAGAAAACATCAAGACCCGGATGTATGATATGATATTGAATGTCTGCATGGTAGTCAACTATCTGACTTTTTTTTTGATACTGGAGATTGAACTCAGGGGCACTCGACCACTGAGCCACATCCCCAGCCCCATTTTGTGTTTTATGTAGAGACAGGGTCTCACTGAGTTGCTTAGCACCTCGCTGTTGCTGAGGCTGGCTTTGAACTCGTGATTCTCCAATCTCAGCTTCCCTAAGTGTTGGGATTACAGGCTTGCGCCACCGCACCCGGCTAACTATCTGACTTTTGACCACTTTACATAAAAAGACTCTGCCATAGCAGAGGCTGTGATACTTAGGTGTCCCTCAGGTACTGAAGGAGTATTGCTTAGTATTCAGGGTACAATCCATTGACAGCTTTCCCTGTGTGGGCCTCTCTGCAAATTGCCCTAAAGAAAACCACCTGGACAGAGGTATTGCCACATTCCTGGTGGTAGCCCGAAATCCCATGAATGATCCAGTTGGGGCTGTAAGATTCTAGTCTCTTCACTCCACTGCAGGACAAGTTGGAGGGGCCTTCCCAATTCCAGAGCTAGCCATGGCATTGGCTGTGGACTTCATTGAGACCACTCTGTTCAGCTTGCTTCCTTTCCTTCCCTCCGACAGTGTGCTGATCTCAGGGTCACTCCTTAGCTAACTTCTGGAATAATAATCTGTTTCAGAATCCCTTTCCTTGGACACTTGTAGACCTACAACACTTTTAATTCTTTTTCCAATGATCACCAGTTATCATCTTTGGTGAGAACAATAAACCTTCATCATCTTACATTTTTTTGTGCATATTATATTTATTTATCATCATGTTACTTATATGAATTTGTTTTCATTCTTTGATTGATAGATTTTTCAATGTGTGAAATTATTTGGAAGTCTTGGATTAGAATAGAATATATTATAATCTTCCTTATTAAAACTGATAAAAGTAGGGCTGGGATGTGGCTCAGTGGCAGGGCACTTGCCTAGCATGTATGAGGTCCTACGTTTGATCCCCAACACTAAAAAAAAAAAATTGATAAAAGTATTGTTTTATTTAAATATCTTCATATAGCAGCAGGGTCTTAGGAAAAATTTAAGTTGTTAAATTAGACATGGATGTTGTTAGAGGATATATCAGTTACAGCACTTTCTGCAGCATATAATAGATTCAACTGAATGTGACTTAAACATTAAGAAAAAAGCATTCTCTCAACTAGTAAGAAGTCCAGAGGTAGGAAGGTTCTAGAGCTTGATAATTTTATCCTTCAGTAACATCATCCAGGACCTAACTTCCTCTCTCTTTCCATTCTCTCATCTTCAGTGTAAAAGCTACACTTCATGAGGTCATAGTGCGTGCGTTACCACAATACACAACAGCACTGTAACAGCTGAACATAGGGGCAGGGGACATGGTACTTCTTTGGGTTCATCTTTAAGACCAAGAAAATCTTTTCCCTGCTCCCTTGGTGGACTCCACTCATGGGACTCTGACAAGAATTCCAATAGTTCATTCTTGAAACAAGAACTGGTGACGAATACAATTACCATGATTGGCTTAAATCAATCGTTTTTATTTGTTTAGTCTGGGGCTGGACCCAACCCTCCAGAAGCCCAAGGCTGTCCAAGTCCAATACCTGAACAAAAGTGGGATTCTCTTAGTGAGGATAAAGTGGTCAATGGCTGTTTTGTATGTGACAATGATGTTGGAGAAGTGTATAGACTTTTCTTGCCAGGAATTCCTACCCCTCTTCTTGACTAATAGTAACTTACTTATGGCTTAAATCTAAGAATCATAATTCAGTACACCTTTAGGAGTAAAATTACTTCATAAATTCTTTATAAATCATTATTTTTAAATATATTTTTGTGTGTGTGTTGAATGCATAGTGTAAATATACAGATATAGATATGGATACAAAACCATGGAACAAAATCTAGACATATATCTATAGCTATAGATAGATATAGATATTTAGGCAGATAGCTATATCTGTATCTATATCTATATATTAAAGTGTGGATACCCATATTCTACAGATAACCCACATTCCACACAAGCATCATTCAGTTTCTTTTTCTTTCTTTTTTATAACGATTTTAATTATAGATAGACAGATTACCTTTGTTTTACTTGTTTATTTTTATGTGGTGCTGAGGATTGAACCCAGGGCCTCACATGAGCTAACAAGTGCTCTACCACTGAACTACAACCCCAGTGCCCCCTCCAAGAGATTTACACTAGTCTGGTTTTTAAAAAAAATGGAAATTTGAGTTAAACTTCATTTGAGGAGTCATAGATTTTTTAAAAAATCTTGTTGAGTAAAAATAAATCATTTCTTTATTAAATCCAATCAAATCACTTTCAGTGTGTCAGCATCATTTTTATGCAGGCTTAAATATTTGTTAATATATTATTATATTAATCTATTCCCCTCCCAGAAAGTTCATATATATTAAAACCAGCTGGAAATTAAAACCAGCTATAATTCAGATGTCTAGGGATGACCCCTGTCTATGCACATCAAGTACATTTCCTAACAAAATGTTTTTGCACAGTGCATATACCTAGTAATTTATAGCTCCTGGAGTGCTACAGGATATCAATATGGTATGTATCATTCTATTATATTTTAAAACATAACAGTATACTATAATTAGTTTCTTAAGTGAATAAATGAGATTCCACAATATGATTTAGGATGGTTATATAGCATTCCACTATTTGGAAGTAAAAATCTAGTAATCAATATTTTATTAACATTCATATTTTTTAAAAAGCTTTATTTTTAGTCATTGTAAAACAGGAGCATATCTGGTTAATCATGCTTATTCAGAGTTTAGATCATTTCTTAAGGTAAATTTCTTCACAAGGAATTGCTAGTTTGTAGGACTTACACATTTGAAAGAAATTATTCAAATTTTATTTTATGTGATAAAATCTTCCTAAAAATTTTATATCTGCCCCCACACTGTCTCTGGCATCAGGGATATGTCATTTTTAAAATTTTCTTGGAAAAATGTCCATTTGAGTATTTTGCCCATTTTTAAATTTTTGTTGTCATCGTTGTTGAGATTTAGAAATTCTTTATATATTCTGGATATTAATTCCTTTTCAGATACATGGTTTGCAAACATTTTTATCCATTCAGTGGATTGCTATTTTATTCCGATAGTGTCTTGCAAAATTTTAAAATTTTTAGTAAGTCCATTTTTAAATTGTTTTTGACATTGTTATCATGTCTAATAAGACATTCAGGAAGGCTTTGCCATATATTTTCTTCCAACAGTTTTATAGGTTTAGGTCTAACATTAAGGTTACATATCCATGTTGAGTTAATTTTCATAACTAGTGTTACATAAGGTGACAGCTTTATGTTTTTTTTTTAAATGTTTATTTCTTAGTTGTAGGTGGGCAGAATATCTTTATTTTTTATTTTTATGTGGTGCTGAGGATCGAACCCAGTGCCTCACGTGTGCTAGGTGGGCACGCTACCACTGCGCCATAACCCCAGCCCTGACAGCTTTATGTTTTAATGTAGATAACTAGTTTTCTGAGCACCATGTGTTGGAAATGCTGTGTTTTTTGCATTGAATGATTTTGGCATCCTTGTTGAAAATTTTTGACCACGCATATATTTATCCCGGGACTCTGGTTTCATCAGTCTATGTGTCTGTCTGTCTTAGGCCACTACCACATTGTCTTAATTACTATAGCACTTTAGTAAGATTTGAGATTTTAAAAAATGTGAATCCTCCATCTTAGTTTTTCTTTTTTAGGATTGTTTGGGCTATTCCACATGAATTCTAGGATAGACTTTAAAAAAAAATCATTGTCATTTCAATAGGGATTACATTAAATCTGCAGATCTTTGGGTACTATTCACATCTTAACAAAATTAAGTCTTTCCATCCATGAACATGGGATGTTTCCATTTATTTGTGTCTTTAAAATTTTTTCAGTAATATTTTGTAGCTTTCTTTGTACAAATCTTTCACCTAAGTTCATTTCTAAGTATTTTATTCTTTCAGATGATATTGTAAATGAAATTGTTTTCTTAATTTCATTTTTGAATTGTTCCTTGTTATTGTACAGAAAAGCAAGTGATTTTTTGCATGTCGGCTTACATCTTGCTGCATTGCTAAATTCACGTATTAGTTCTAACAGGGTTTTTAGTGGAATCTTTAGGGTTTTCTACATACAAGATCATATCATCTGTAAACAGAGATGATTGTACTTCTTTATTTCTAATTTGAATGCCTTTTCTTTCTTGCTTTTGGCTAGAACTTCCAGTATTATATTGAATACAATTTGTGAAAACAAACATATTTGCCTTCTTCCTGATCTTAGAGGAAATAACTTTCAATTTTCTACCACTGAATTTGATATTCACTGTAGATTTTTCATATATGGCTACTTATTATTTGTTAGTTTTTTTCTATTTCATTTTATTGAATATTTTTTTATTACAGAAGGGTGCTAAATTTGGTCAATACTTTTTCTGCATCAATAAAGGTGATCATGCAAATCCCCCCTTCGTTTTGTTAATGTGGCATACTACATTAATTAATCTTAATATCTGAAACCATTTCTTGTGTTCCAGGAATAAACCTCACTTGGACATGTGGTATAATCGTTCAGTATGCTGCTGAACTCAGTTTGCTCATATTTTGTTGAGGATTTGTGCATCAGTGTTCATAAAGGATATTGGTTAATAGTTTTTTTGTATTTATACTGTCTTTAGCTTTGGCATTAATAATGCTGGCCTTATAGAACAAGTTAAAAAGTATTCCCTCCTCTTCAACTTTTTTTGGGAAAGTTTGAGAAGGTATTAGTTCTTTTTAAAAGGTTTGACAGAATTCTGCAGTGAAGCCATCAGTTTCGGGGCATTTCTTTTGAGATGTTAAAAATTACTGATTCAATATCCTTACTCAATAAGGATTTATTCAGTTTTTTATTTGTTTATGGTTTAGAATTGGTAAGTTTGTTGTTTCTAGGAATTTTTACATTTTGTCTAGGTTATCCAAATTGTTGGCACACAATTGCTCATAGTATATTTTTTTTGTAATCGTTTTTATCCTTGTAGAATTGGCAGTACTGTATGCACCATCATTTCTGTTTTTAATAATTAAGTCTTCTCTATTATTTTTTTAGCCCACCTAACTGAAGTTTTGTCAATTTTGTTGATCTTACCAAAGAACCAACTTTGGTTTTTATTATTTTCTCTATTATTTGGCTGTTCTCTATTTTATTTATATCTGCTCTAATCACTATTATTTCTTTTCTTTTGATAGCTTTGGATTCAGTTTTCTCTGCCTTTTCTAGCTCTTTTAATCATAAAGTTATGTTGTTGATTTGAGTTTGAGGTTTTTTTCTAATGAAAATATGTATAGCTATAAATTTCTCCCATAGCACTGCCTTCACTGTATCCCATAAGTTTTTTTATGTTATATTTTCATTTCCCTTCATCTTTAAGTATTTTCTAATTTTCCTTGTTATTTTCTCTTTGATCCTGTGATTAAGGGCATTTAGTTTTCACAAATTTGTTAATTTTCCTTCTGTTACTGATTTCTAACTTTATCTTGTCATGGTTTGAGAGGATACTATGTATGACATCTATCATTAAAAATCCATTGAGATTAAATTTATGGCCTAATATTGTCTATGATGAAAAATGTCCCATGTGCACTTAAAGAGAAGAATGTGTATTTCATTGATTTGGGTAGAGCATTCTGTATATGTCTGTTAGATATGGTTGGTTTATTGTGTTGTTTAAGTCCTCTTTCCTAATTTCTGTCTGGTTGTTCTATCCAATATTAATCTATAATGTCTTTTTGTGTCTTTTAACCCATTTTCATTTACTTTAGCTATATTAGTATAGCTACCTTTTTGCCTACAATTTGTGTGGAATATCTTTGTTCTATCATTTTACTTGCAGTCTTTTTGTGCCTTTTGATCTAAAGGGAGTCTCTTGTAGACAGCATATAGTTGGATGATATTTATTTTTAATCTATCCTGTCAGTTTCTCTCTTCTTATTGGAGAATTTAATCCATTCATGTTTAAAATAATTACTGACAAAAAGAGACATAATTCTGTCATTTTGCTATTTGTTTTTATAGCTCTTTTTTTGATCCCTTACTTCCTACAGCACTGTTTCTTTTTGTATTTAGTTGATTTTTTTAGTACGGTGTTTGAATTTATTTCTCATTCCCTTTTGTGTATCTCCTTTAGCTGTATTTTTGTGGTTATCATGGCAATTACATTCATCATGTAAAGCTGTAATATTCTAATTTGGATTTATACCAAGTTCAATAACATCCAAAAACACTGCTCCTTTAACAGCTCTGGAATCAGATCCTTTTCCTTCCTCAAGATCTGCTATTTTATGGTTTTGTTTGTTTGATCAACTGTTGTAGCCTGTCTGAGGTGCCAGCATAAGGTCTTCTCAAGATCTTTTCTTTCTTTCTTTTTTTTTTTTTTGGTACCGGGGATTCAACTTAGGGGTACTCGACCACTGAGCCACATCCTCAGGCCTACTTTGTGTTTTATGTAGAGACAGGGTCTCACTGAGTTGCTTAGTGCCTTGCCATTGCTGAGGCTGGCTTTGAACTCGTGATTCTCCTATCTCAGCCTCCCTAAGTGCTGGAATGACAAGTGTGTGCCACTGCGCCCGGCCTCAAGATCTTTTCTGAGTCTGTGCATCCCCCTGTATATCTACAGTAGCTGTCTGACTTCCTCATAAATATGGTGGCTTTTGAGTGTCTTTGTCTTCCTAAAGAGAAAGAAGAGGAAAAATGATGATAAGAAAAACAAAAACAAAACAGACAAAAAACAGCTATTTAAATCCCTTGGAGGTCACTTCAGCCAGAGGGAGAGGGACTTGTAATAAAACTGGGAGGTGAAACACCCATGACTCTGCTCTCTGTCTACACCCAGAGGATCAGAAACAGCAACCAACAAACAGAACACAGATCTCAAACTTGGAGTGACATTTTTGCCCACTCTGGCTCCCATAAGCTGTGTACAAGCTGCTTCCAGGAGCACACGCATAGCTATCTGTGGTGGAGTTAAGGGGTGTAGGATGGGTAGCTGCTACTTTTTAAAAAAATTTTTATTTGTTCTTTTTAGTTATACATGACAGTAGAATGTATTTTGACATATCAAACATACATGGAATATAACTTCCCATTTTTGTGGTTGTAACATGATGTGGAGTTACATTGGTCATGTATTCATATATGAACATAGAAAAGTTATGTCTGATTCATTCTACTGTCTTTTCTATTCCCATCACCACTCCCCCCACTTCCTTCTCTTCATTCCCCTTTGTCTAATCCAATGAACCCCCGTATATTGTGTATCTTCTCCATCAACCCCCATATATTGTGAGTTAGAATCCACATATCAAGAGAGAACATTCACCCTGTTTTGGGGGGATTGGCTTATTTCACTTAGCACCATAGTCTCTAGCTTCATCCATTTGCCACAATTTCATTCTACTTTATGGCTGAGTATTATTCCATTGTGTATATGTACCACATTTTCTTTATCCATTCATCTATTGAAGGGCACCTAGGTTGGTTCCATAGCTTAGCTATTGTGAATTGATCTGGATAGCTGCTACTTTGCAAAGAGCTACAGATGACCAAATTTTACCACAATTTACTGCCTGAGCCTTCTCCTGGAAGCTGCAAGCCTCAATCGATTCCAGAGTTACAAAATCAGTAATCTGTATATTTTTTTAATATGGCAACTCAAGTTGAATTTTACATACCTGCAGTTGTTTGATAGGGCTGGAAAGGGGTAATAGTGACATTTTATTAGTATATGAAAGTAAAAATTGTTTTTTTGCTAAAGGCTTAACAAATTATTTGTTGATTTTCAAAATGGAGAAATGGGATGATATCTACCAATGAATAATAATAATATTTGAACTCTATAATAAAATGTAACACAAACTATTCTTCGTATCTATTTATGGTCATACAAACTATTCCTTAACTTTTTAAAATGAAAAATCAGGTTGAAATTTACCAGCTGAGACACATGGTTGACCACACTATTGGGTGGCTGAAAAAAAGTAACTGTAAGGACCCAAACTCGTGGGCTATGATTAGGCATTTTGCCCCTATCTAATAAATTGGAAATTAAGTGAATCATCACATTTTTTTAAAAAAGAAAGAAAAGCCAAATTTACAAAGATGATATATTTTAGAAGAGAGAATTTTCCTGTCTACATCTGCCTCAGCATGTCTATGGTGATGAGTTGACTGTGATGTTAAAGGAGGTTTCCCACTCCTAAGGGAAAAAAAATTAGATGTGCTGGGAGAAAGCACTAAATGCACTTGCGAATTTCACTTCTTCAGTGAGTAAAGTGTTGGTCATTTGTGATAAAATGTTAAACTGATTTACAATTTTATAAGTGCATAAGTGTAATATGCAGAGCATGAGTCCTCCGAGATGCTTCCATAAGAAAGGACTTTATGTTTAGGCTATAATTCTTACTATAACTCCATCATGAAAATTCAAAAGGCATTTTAAGGGCTCCAAAATGTCCCATCTCTACGGTTTGTTTTAACCCATGTTTTTTACAAAATTAGATACGCTATCACTTCTTTAATTCGAGATCCACTGTATGTTAACTAGATACCAGTACTATGCCAGGTGTGTTCATACAGCACAGTGTCATGCGTATAGGGTCTTCATGGAGCTTACATTGTAAAGGGTGAGGCCGAGAATTAACAAGCAGACAAATACATTTTAAATTAACTTACATAAAATAAGCACATAAATACATTTTTTTGTAAGTCTAGGGAGGAAACTACCAGGGTGGTGTTATAAAGAAAAGTCATGACTTACATAGAATGAATGATTATAGGGATATACTTTTGAGCAGATGACATTTAGGCTGGAAATATATTCTTGGGCCTAACACAAATATGGTTCTGAAAAGAACAAAAAGAGATGAAGTTGGAGGAAGAAACAGATCATGTGGTACTTTGTTGGTCATGATTAGAAGTTTAGATTTTATTCTATGGTCAATAGAAGCAACTGAAGAATATTGTTATAGTTTGGATCTGGAATGTCCCCAAAAGCTCATGTGTTGGAAGCATGGTCCCCAGAGCAGCAGGGTTCAGAGGAGGGGCTTTTAGGTAGTGATTGGATTATGGGGACTGTGGCCTCATCAGTGGATTAATCCATTTGACAGATTAATCTATTGATAACCGAATCAACTACTGGCAGGTGGGACCTAACTGGAGAAAGTAGGTTATTGGCATTATGCTCAGCAAGGAATTTTCTTCTCCCTAGCCCTTTCTCTCTTTCTTTTTGCTTCCTGGCTGCTATAAGCTGAGCGGTTTTCTTCCACCATACCCTTCTACCATGATGTTCTGCCTCCTCTTGGGCCCAAAGGAATGGAGCTGGCTGACCAAGGACTGAATCCTCTGAAACTCTGAGCCCAAATAAACTTCTCCTCCTCTAAGTTGTTCTTGTAAGAGATTTTGGTCACAATGATGAAAAGCTAACAACACAAATATTAGGCAAGGAAATAATATGTTATGCTTTATATTTTAAAGTAATATATTAATGTAATAATGGCTTCCAGATTTCTGGCTTTAGTAACTGGATAACCAGCCGGTAATACCATTAGTGGCATAGGGAAGACTTTGTGAGAACTTGGATTCTGGGAGATGAGGCATCCAGGGAAAATGTCAAGTAGGTGGTTGGTTATGTGAATATTAAGCAAACAGACAAAGTTTGGCAAGAAAACAAAACTGAGGTAATTGGTAGCATATTAATGATGTGGGAATGGTTGAAATCACCTCAGGATGGAGTATAAATATAGAAGAGAGCACAGGACAACTCTACTGAACTCCAATATCTAATTATGGAACCAAGACAGAGAAACCAGAAATGAAACAGAGAAGGAACAACCTTTGAAGTGGAGGAGCAACCAACCAAGAAAATGATATCACAGAAGGAGGGCTTTCCAAAAGGGAGGGAGTGGCCAACTCCATAAAATACCGCTTAACATTCAAGTAGCCAGAACAAAAAAATTGCTGGTGACCTCTTAAGATCAGTTTCAGGCAGGTCTTGGGAGAAATGAAGCCAGTTTAGAGTGGATTCATGGGTTTATAGAACAGAAAGAAGAAAAGTATGGATAGAGTTTTTTGAGAATTTTTTTCTATGAAAGAGTAAGGAAAATGAGGGTTTGGAGGGAATGTGAGGGCAAACTGGAATGCATGAGAATCCACAAGGACCACCGGCAACCCACTGTGGGTGAACTGAAGCCATCCTTTTCTTACCACCTCTAGCCTCAGCAGTGAAAGGGTTCCTCAGGAACAGAAGTTAGTGCTCTCTGCACCACAGAGTTGCATAAGCACTTGGGCCAGTACTCAGAGATGCTGGAGGAGAAGATCCAGTGAGAGCTGGATGAGATGCAGTTCAGGTGAGCCAAGTGGAGAAGCAAGGAGTTCAGAGGCATCCTGTGTGAGCTGTAGCTTTGCACTGACCTCTAAGCTTAAGGACTACTGCTTTGTTTCTGCCTTTCAAATCTTGCATACATGACTCAAGATCCACTGCAACCTGCTGTAAGGAAAGGCACTCTCATACACAGTGTCAGCTTAGCTATGTTAGTTTCAGCAGAGCTACCACCATGGCAAAGTGAGTTGAATAGGGAAACTTATACTGTAAATGCCCTTTTGGCTTTTGAAATCTGTTCAGTTGGTTTCTCTAGCAATAATTATGAGGAATCATTTTAAGGCTAGACTGTGGATCATGAAGAAATATAAGTGAAGAAAAGAAAGAAGAGGGGAGCAATTAGAATTCATGGAAGTCTTAAGGGGTTTGAAAAACTACAGGAGATCAGAAACTACAATAGACCAGTAGTAAAGATGCCAAGTCTAAGGTGGAATATTTCAAGATCAAAGATGGGTCGATTTCCAGGGATGAGTAGGTGTAGGACCTAGAACCTTGTGACTGTGACTATGGGCGATAAATAAGGTGCTAAAATTAGGGTGTGGAAGAGAGAACCAGGATATTTATTTGGATGTTGAAGTCACCAAAAATGATGAGCATTGTTGGTGTGTCGGGGAACATGCCAGAAGAGTGTAACAAAGTAATATTTTATTTGGTAGAAAGCAGGGAAAGAAAGAATTTTGAAACACTAATGGTGAGATTGGAGGACAGCATGGAAAGATACATGGGTATCTGGAGATGAAAGTAGACATGGAGAGACTTGTAGGAGCAATTAGAGTGATATGCACACCCATAAGTTATACATACACACCCCCCCCCACACACACACACACACCCCACATGCATATGCACGTTAGGCAGAGTTGTCACAACTTGCTCATGAATTGAATGTAAAGGATGAGGGGAAAAGAGGATTAAAAATGATGAGGAAAAGCGAATGTCTGGCATTATTAGCTCATCCCTTATCTGGATCTTCAGGTGGTGCCAGTGGAAGGGACTGGGAAGGAGGAAAGGCACATAGACTGGGTCTAGGTGAGCAGCCACACAGGAAGGAGAGTCTGCAACACATGGTCACAGCAGCTTGGAATCTGAAGGTCACTGCAGTAAACAGGAGATGAGGCATAGTTGGGGGTAAGTGATGGAAGATGGCAGCCAATGCTCGTACCATTAATCTCTAATGTTTTGCTCTACTGAATAGTAGCTTCTGGGCTTGTGCTTGCTAGAACTCTATGAGGCTATGTGGGAATAGTTCTTATTCACTTTGATGGTTGTGTCTATAGCATGGAGCCATGCTCTTGAAAATTTCTGGGTGTTCATTATGCTGAAACAATGACAGAAAATACTAGAGAGATTCTTGCTCCTCTTCTAATTTACCATCCACAGGAAAAACAGACACTCCACAGAGGCATAAGCTGGAAAGTGACGGCAAAGCCAAAGCCAAAACTTTATCACATAGGCAGGTGTTTGTTGAACAAGCATGTCATGTTGGATGGAATCATAAAGCTACTTAATTTTTTTACCTACTATTCCATTTTTCTGTAAGGCCAGCTCCTGTGTGTCTGAAATGAAATCTAGGACAAGCCCCATGACGTTCCTCGTCATCTTAGATAATCAAATATCCACCTATCTCACCAAGTCACAAAACACATGCTCAGATTGGTAAGGAACATCTCCAACCTAGTGCAATAGTAATAATAATAATAATCATAAAATAGGGTTGTGAGGAGAAGGAAGAGCTAAGACGGATGTCTCAGAAAATTTCTAACTGGACAAATACTACTATAATAATCTAGTTTCCACACTGCTGGAATTGTCAAATTTACAAGCTGACCCCTTCTTTGACAATGATTTTTAGATTCACTGGAGATGCCCTGTGTATCACATGCTTCTTTTGTCTTACCTCACATCTTCTTGACTCAAATGCCTTTTGCTTCAGTCACTGCCATGACAACAACAAAATTCCGGATTTACCTGGTGACACCTCTGGTACACTCCGGTATGCATCTCTGTACGTCTCTGGTATGCATTTCTTGCTTTCTGCACTCAGGATTTTTGGGTGTTGCTGTGTATGACACCTTTGAGGGCCCACCTGAAACACACATGCAAGTGTGAAGAGGTTGATCAAGCATGGATAAATGCTCTTTTGTTTGTCTCTCATGTGGACAATTCTGAGATACATTCTCCCTTGCTAATAGGAGGTCATGGTATACATTCGTCCCAGTTGCCACAGTCCAGCTCAATAACACTTGTGTTGGCTACTCTCCTCTCCTGTTATTTCTCACCTGGTCCCTACTCTTCTTTTCATTAACTTTCCAAAATAAGCTACCTGTGTACAAACCCTTGTCTCAGGCTCTGCTTTCCAAGGATAACTCACACAAAGACATACCGTCATTTTCCCTTGACAGGAGACTCATTTACATTTCCTTTGAAATGAGCAAATACACCCCAGCAACTAATCTCTAACTACCTTTTCTGCCTCTTCAAAGCTCATGGTGTACTTCAAATGTCTTTCTGCTCAAGTCTTTTTGTTCCCCAGAATCTTCTTGGACAGTATCTGAGACCTATCTTTTGGCTCCCCTTCTTTGCAAAAGAGCCCATTTCTGGTTCATAGAATACCTATAAATCCTAAGTAACAAAGCAAACAAATAACTCTGGGCATGCAGATTAATTCCAACACACTCATCTTTCTTTGGTGTACCACCAGCCCATATTTCATACATTAGATTTTTCTGGAATGAGGAAGACAGAAGTACCGTGAAGGTAGGCTCAAAGGACTCATGTTAAGTTTCCCAGCTGGTTTCCTTAAAACCGTGCCCTGCCCCTCATGCCCTCCACTCTAGGAGCAAAGTGAGAGCACCCCAACAGCTCTCTCCAAAATATTTTCTTCTCATTTGATCTCTTTTTTCCCTTATATTCTCCAACTTTTAAAAAAAAATTTTTTTAATTGTTGATGGATCTTTATTTTATTCATTTATTATTTATATGTGGTGCTGAGGATCGAACCCAGTGCCTCACGCATGCTAGGCAAGCGCTCTACCACTGAGCTACAGCCCCAGCCCCTCCAACTTTTTTTTATAGGACAAAAGTGGGAGATCAACTAAGAACTACAGGATTAGTTGTCAAAATTACCTTTACAGGTCCTGCATAAATACGTCACTCCTTGATTTGAGATATGACCTCTATTGTCTTGGAACCTGGGCTAAGAATAGTTCCAATTTAATATTACAATGTATACAAAACAGTAACTTTATGGTGCTTTGAATTGCCAAGATCTGTCACCAGGTTTAGAATGGTTTGATTGTAATTAATGTTGTGGTCTATTTAGAATAACTACAAGATGGAGAGTTCCCAGTGCTTAAAGAGTCAGAGAGATGATAAAACATAGAACTTAAGATCGCTCTCAAACTTAGGAAATAACCGATTGCCAAGTACATACTGAGTTAATGATGCGTGGTGGCTTTTTCAGCACTCAAGTCTTTGTTGGTGATTGAAAATATAATCATTCCCTCAAGTAAAGCTGTTTTACAAGCCTGCTGTAACTTCTTCTGTATTTGGGGGCCTCAAAAGAGAGGAAAAAATGATCAAACTGATGAAGAGAGAATGGGGAAATAGAGTAATTATGAGCTAGAGTAACAAATACCACTTAGGCATATACCAATTATTTCTGCAAAATCCACAATTTATGGAAAGAAATCTCAATGTTTACATATTGATCAGCTTTTATTCATACCAAAAGAGAATACTTTGTAATAAAGATTTCTCACTGATTTGGAAAAAAGTGTATTCCACTAAAGTGTTAGATTACTGCTTCATCTCATCATCTCTTATTTTTACCACCACAACAAAACAGCTTATTTGAAGACAAATATTGTGCTGTATAAATCTCTTCATGAATGAATGAGTCTAAAAAAAGAGAATTGTCCAGGTTCTGTTTACTATCCCGCTATTCATGAGAATGTATTGTTTGAAATGAAAGTGGATTTGGGTAACTCTTGCACCAAAGCAACTGACAAAGATTTATATGGTTTGCCACAATGAGTCGCCTTCTCTGAATGTTGACAGTGACTAATGCTGTCCCTATCTTAGTGGAAGCACTTTTTTTTTTTTTCTTGTCCATGTTTTATGGAAGGTAATCTTTGGTTTACAGAATCATAGAACCAGAAAATAAACTTAGAGTACACTTCATCCATTTCCTTCTTATTATGAATGAGAAAACAGAGGCCAGAGAGAGTAAATGTGACCCAGTGGGCTAGTGGCAAAGAATTGTGTAGAAATCATGCTTTGTAATCCCAGATCCAGTATGTTTTCTAATGCACCAAGCTATGAAAGATGATAACAATTAATTTTATCTAGATAGGAAAAAAAGTGACATTATAACATTGCTCTCTGATTTAGACATGCTGGTTAAAATACAGTAGAAGACTCAAGTTATATGCAAAAGATGTTTTTTTTAATTTCCAAAATGGGAAAAGATGTCCACTCTCAGTTTTCACTAAGAGTTATTTCTGTTGCATTTGTAATCTCACCAAGTTTGGGGTAAAGATGAACCAAGTCAATGATGTTTATAAACAAGATTTTGTTCTTGCTAGTTATCCGTAAGTATCACAAGCTGATGCTCTAGAATGTCCATATAAACATCTGGGGCACTTCCACAGAAGACAGCTCATTAAGCCAGTGAAAGAAAACTTTTCCATCTCTCCACCTCAATTGTCAATTCTGGATAAGCTTAAAATAGACCTTTATTCCCAGCACTTTCCGCTTAGGGTTGTGGTGGTGAGTCCATGCATTGGATGCCATGTGTTATGGTTTAGATGTGGTGTCCCCCAAAAGCCTTCAGAGACAATGAGACAATGCAAGAAGGTTTGGGGGAGAAATGATTTGGTTATAGCCTTAGCCTAATCAGTGACTTAATCCTGGATGGGATTAACTAAAGTAGTAGGGTGTGCCTGGAGGAGGTGGGAATTGGGACGTGGCTTTGGCATATGTATTTGTATCTGGAGAGTGGACTGTTTCTCTCCGTTTTCTGATCACCATGATGTGAACTGCTTCCCTCCACCACCCACACTCTGCCATGATATTCAGCCTCATCTCGAGCCCTGAGAAATGGAGCCAGCCTTCTATGGACTGAGACCTCTGAAACTGTGAGCCCTTAAACAAACTCTTCCTCTTCTACAATTGTGCTGATTGGGTCCTTTTGTGACAGCAATGAGAAAGCTGACTAAAACACCATGCAATGGTTCCATATATTGTAAAAAAAAGATGCCATTTCAAAGCATTTGTGTGGAGCTGTAGAGGGATAAAGGACTTTGTTGCTGGAAGAGAACATTATTCACCAGCAGGCCTGCACGCGTGGTCTGGTAGTCACAGAACAATGAAGGGAAACTGATGCTGTGCACCCACAGAGTGAAATATTGCTTCTGCTGGATCAAGAGGAAGTTTCTGAGCAGTAGAGTTTCATCTTGGGTGAGGTGTGTGCACAATGAAGGCAGTTACCTCCTGAGTGATAGAAGGTGAGGTGACATTCTCGCCTCACATGGATGGAGAGAACTTGAAGTGGGCCAGGCATTGAGAGCCACAGTACATCCTGGAATGATCTCATGAAGCCCTTCTTGAGGTTATTTTAGACCAAATAATTCAGGTTTTTTGAAACATAAGTTGTGAGTGACAGTATCCACCCTACCCCTTTTGTTGTGAGAAAGATGGGAACCACCAACCCACAATGGATGGGACACTTGTGGAAAAGATAGGAGTATCCCAGAGAGGGCTGGGTATAATTGCAATAGGAAAACACTGGACATTCCTTTTGAGGAAAAGTATATCTAGGAATTAGGAAATATTCACAGAGAAACTCTGTGAAAGGTTTAAGATTTCTATCTTTACCCATAAATCAAGGGAGCTCAGTCATAGGTGATTTTGTTCGTTTGCTAGTTCAGGACAATTTTTTGAAAGAGTTGAAAATGATTGGGAATTTTCTAGAAAGACTAGGTTACATGGAAGGAAAATAAATTCCTGAATAAGGAATGGCACGTGCAATGGAAGGGTGAGAGATACCGGTAGGCATGCTGGACATTTCAGGAAATTCCAGAATTATAAGGACCAGGGACTTTGTCTTGAAGAAAATGACATTCTAGAATGGGATGAGATGGTCATATTTACTTTTAAACAGAAACGTTTTCTTAGAATTATGAATGGGGTGAAAAGTAGAACAGGAAATCATGAGATTAATTTAGGGAAGGAGAATGGGAGCCTGAACTATATATGGATGCAGAAAAGCTTTTAATTTAAAAAGAAATGACAAAATGGTATGGAATGCAGAATTTGGTGACTGGTTGTATGGAAGGCTTAAGGGAGAGGGTAGAAAGTAGGGGGCTTCATGAATGGGGTTCCTGGAGCCTCCAATTAGGAATACAAGAGGATGGAGCAGAGATAAAATCACTGAGATGCTTATGGAATTTCTGCATATGACTATTTTATTTCAGCTAAATACAGTTTTAAAGGATAAGAGAAAGAGCCAGATTCTGAAGAGAGATTTGAAAACAATCAGCATTTGAGTGTTAGTGGAAACTTTGGACATGAATGAGATTGTTTCATAATTTCAAAGAAGAAAAAAGAGGCCTGAAAATGGAATGCTGAAACCTTTGGCCTAATCTTGGGTAGAAGCAAAAAGCTAAAAACAGAAAATAATTGGAAAAACAAAGAGAAAGGAGACAGAAGGAGGGAGAAGAATGGAGTCATTGAAATCAAGGTACAAGAAAAGTTTATGAATGAAGCCGGTAATTTGCCTAATGTGGCTGAAAGTGAAACTGGGAGGACAGAAAACCTTGGTGCTGTCTTACAATTGGGAGGCCAAATGTCATCTTGGTTTGGGTGTTTTAGTTGGGTAGTTAACTGAGTTCGATTAAGGAGCAATAAGGAAACAATTTTCCAAGGCCGTGAAAGGAAAAGTTTGCCCATGAGGGAGAGCAAAATAAAGAAAAGTAACTAGAAGTCAAATGTGACTCTAGAGGAGAGGAGACAGACCTGAGAACGTTTATATGCTGATGCCAGGGATTGAACTCAGCGGCACTCAACCACTGAGCCACATCCCTAGCCCATTTTTTAAAAAATTTATTTAGAGACAGAGTCTCACTGAGTTGCTTAGTGCCTCACTTTTATTGAGGCTGGCTTTGAACTTGTGATCCTCCAGCCTCAGCCTCCAGAGTCGCTGGGATTACAGGTATGCTCCACCCACCCAGCTCAGTACAGGTTTTGGAAAGGAATAACATGGAAGGAAAAGAAAAATAATGGCATATTCAGCACACAAGGAGGTGGCTGCTCTAGGGGGGAAAGTATCTTTTTAAGATAGGCTGGCAGAATAAATTTGGTATAAATATAATTTCGTCAATTAGACTGTTTGTCAATAGGAAGAGTGATAGGCACAATGGCAGAAAAATCAAATGGCCAGCCATAAGCTACGGACACTCACACCCATGAGTAAGATGGAAAATCTGTCTATTTGGGGGGAAAACCCTGTAGCAAAAGGAGTCTCTTAAAATATTTGTTAAAAGTATAATTTTTGAGAGAGACCAGACAAGTGGACTTTAAATTATTTAAATAAATTTCTGGTTTCAGTTCCTTCATTCATAAATTCTGGACTATAATTATATTTTTGTGACAGCACGGTATGAAGACTAAATGTAATACATTTAGTGAAGACTAAATGTAATACATTTAGTCACCTGGCACCTCACGGATACTCCTGTATCACTGTGTGTTATTAAAAAATAAAAGGGAGAACCAAGGCAAAAATTCAGATATACATAGGACTATCTTTAGAAATAGTAAAAAATCATTGGAATTTACTGACATCCCAGAAGATTGGCTGGGAGCCATGAAGGAGGGAGTCTGTGGCCTGTGGCTGGCCCTCTGTACAGTGGATCTGCATTGACACTGCACCACAGAGATTGCTGCAGCCTCCGAGGCCCCTTCTACTTATTTAGATATTCCCACCTTACTTCCAGGTAATGATGGTGTCTTAAGCACCAAAACCTTCCAAATTCCAATAAAGTGTCAAGAAGAATACAACAACTGGAAAATTTGTGTTGAAAGTCTGTGTTGGAAGCTAGATAAGGATATTATAATAGCATTAATTTGAAATGTCAACTTGATTGGATTCAGAGATGATAAAGATTGAGAGGATTCTGGGTGTGTCAATGAGGGTGCATCTAAATGACTGGCATGTGGGATAGCCAACTGAAGTAGAGACCCTCCCTAAGTGTGGGCAGCACCATGCAATAGGACAGTGGCTTGGATGGAATGAAAGTTGGAAGAACAAGGAAGCAGCAGATGCAAACTCGAATCTTCTTGAACGGTTTCTTTTTTTTTTTTTTTTAGTATTTTTTTAGTTGTACATGGACACAATATCTTTATTTATTTATTTTTATGTGGTGCTGAGGATCGAACCCAGTGCCTCATGCATGTGAGGCAAGCGCTCTACCACTAAGCTCTACCACTAAGCTACAATCCCAGCCCCTTGAACAGTTTCTTGATTGCTGCTGGGATTGCCTGAGGACGTCAGACTCTCACTCCTTCACTCTTCCAAAGTGGACTCTGCCAGTGATTCTCCAGGGAGTTTCCAGGAGCCTTTGGGCTGAGAGTGGGGTAGCATTATTGATCCATCTTGTTCTGAGACTTCAGCATCTTAGACTACACAGCTACTGGTTCCTTCCGGTCTCCAGCCTGCAGATGGCCATTATGGACTTCCCAGCTTCTGGTTGTGTAAGCCAATCTAATAAATCCCCTTTTTGTAATCATATCTCCTGTTGGTCCTGTTCCTCTAGAGAACCCTAATACAGGTACCTTTCACATGCAGCAATGTCAGATGCATTTTTCATGGGTGGACTCTATTGATGAAAGACACTCGGGGCTAACTTACTGGAGAAAATGATATGGTCTTGAAAGAGAAAAAAGGAAAGGAGAACCTGAAGGCACTTTGATAGCATCCTGATACACAGGATCCATGTGGTTTCTTCCCCTTGAAGGTCCTACAGAAACTGAAGGCAGCCACAACTTGAGGCCAACAACTTGTGCCCATACCATGTGACCACCAAGTAGGATATGAAGTTAAGGGTGCTTAAAGTTGAAAGGCTTTTTCAGCCTGTGATTTGCTCACAACACACACACACACACACACAAATGAGGCCAGACCATTTCAATCTCCATTTCAGATCTGGCCCCTGGCATAATGGCTGTGCCTTACACAAAGAAAGCTATGACCTTGGCTTCTGTGAAGTCAGAGCAAATCTTCCATCAGTGTCCTTAACCACTGAAAGGGCAAAACACTACATAGCATAAGATGTAAGAGAGGATTAGAAAAAAGTAACATGTAAAATGTGATGAGATCCAAGAGAAATCTATTCACTCTGTTTTGCAAAGAAATAACAGGCCTGATAAAATAGTCATCATTCAAGGATGAATAAACAGGCAAAATAAAACCTCATTATGAGGCATGTGAAAAATTTTGTAACTTTAAGAAATGAAAATATGGCACTCAAGAGGCAGAGGAAGAGCATACTTTGAAAAAGATTTACTACAGGAAATGGGAATAAATTTCAAACAGCATATGCTTTGTGATCTAAATAACATTCAAAGACCCCATGAAGCAAGATATGAAAAATGAGATAAGAAAACATTTGAGTTGGGGAGAAAACTGGCCGAGAAACTGGGAGAAGATGAGGAACAAAGGAAAAAATGTTATAAAACTGAATACGAAACCTCAAAATTGAAAATATATTAGGATCAATACAGCACTTCATTGACATAGCTTATGATCAAATCAGCAATAGGAAGGACAAATGAGAGGTACTCTTCCAAAATTAAGGAAAGTGAAAATGAAATAAAAAAAAAAAACTGAGAAAGGAGATGATAGATTTAGAGGGCAAAGAGTAGAAATCCAACATGAAGAAAATGAGTGTCCCCAAAGAAGACACCTGAACAAACAGAAAAATAGCAATGAGCCTTGAATGCAAAGAAAATAACTTTGCTGGATTAAAGAAGAAAGTGCATATTCAGAGCCAATGGGCTTGATATGTATTGAACCAAATACATATAAAGAGAAATATTCCTAAGGAAGTGCTGAATTTTAATTTTGAAAAAGAATCTTGGAAGATAGAAGGAAATAAAATGAAACAAACAAAAATAATAAACAGGTTAGCAATTAAAGGCAGAAAAATCAGAACCAGGAGTTAATAGAGGATCAGCTACAGCCCAATTTGGGGGAAAATTAAGACTGCTGTGTTAGACATGTTATTCACATTTAAAGTTTAACACAAGAGGCTGGGGTTGCAGCTCGGTGGTAGAGTGCTCACCTAACATGTGTGAGACACTGGGTTCAATCCTTAGCACCACATAAAAATAAATAAATAAAATAAAGGTATTGTGTCCATCTACAGAAAAGTCAACACAAAAGAATTCTCCTAAAAGCATCAGAAAGTAAAGCAATCAGATTCTCTTCATCAAAAACAAAACAAAAAGCAGTTTTCCAGACAACCATGAAGTAAGACCAGTAGAAACAAAAAAAAAAAAAAATCTTCCCGAATAAGAAAAGATGTATGCTATTAAAGGACTAGCAATAAGCATGGAAATATTGTGGTATCAGCTCAAGACGAAACTGTAAATATACTGCAGCCATAACCAAGTTTGCAAAACTGATCAATAATTCTAGAAAGAGAAGACATAAAACATAAATGATAATGTATAATAAATAAGAATTGGGGTCTAAATTTCCAACATTGAAATGTAAATGGAAGGAATGCCATGGTAATGCCTTCATGATAACTGGAGGAAAAGTGGTAGACACTGGTTGACCTTGTCATGGACAGTGAATGAGGCATTTATCTTTGAAAGTTAACTTTTTGCAGAACTAAAAGTAAGATGCATGCCTTTACATTAGAAAAGAAAAAAGGTAAAAGAAAACATATATGATAGAGTTAGGGATAAATAACAAAGGAAATAGCAAAGAAACAAAAATACAATGAAACATGAATCAATCCGAGTAAGCACAATACGCAATACATGAAAAATATTAATATCAATTTAATAAATATCAGATCAAAGATAATATGACTTGATCATATTAAATGGAGAAGATTAGACCACAATCAGCAATAGGTGTCTATCAAAGATACATAAGAAATAGCACCATAGGAAAATTAGAAGCATAAAATTTCACTAAAATATGTAAGAACTATCCATCTCCCTGAAATTATAGCCAGTCATGTAATAGAAAGTATATTTTTAAGGTAAAAAAATTAAATGTCTCATAGATGATCTTTTTCTTCCATTGTTGATAGGAAATTTCCAAATGAAAATGTGTCAGGATTCAATTTTCAGAGTATATAATAAGCATAAAGCAAAAACTGCCAGAACTAGAAAAGGAATGACTAAAATGGTTGCAGAGCAAAACAAAGTTCTTTTCTGTTCTTGAGTGTTAAAGTAGGAAATAAACAAGGAATTAGAGGATCTGATAATATATCAAGTTGATTTTAAAATACATGTAGGAATTTAGTTATCTTAAGTAGATGATATAATCACGTTTTAATTATTTCTGAACACAAAGTTTTATATACATTAAGTCACAAAGAAAACATCAAAGTTTTCTTAAAAGCAAACCTACATAGACTGAAATGCAAAAAAAAATGGTTTTGATCAGAATAGAATAAAATTATTAGTGGAACAACAATAGTTTTTTTAAAAATGCTCCCTGTGCTCTTGATAGTTACAAAACAAAATTCTTCTATATGACTCTGGGTCAAATAGGAGATTAAAAAGATAATTATAAAACACCTAGCATATTGCAATAATAAAAGCACTACATATTTAAACCGAGGATATTGAGTCAAAGCTATAATCAGGAAATTTTGCAAAACAAATTTTTATTACATTTAAATAATAAAAGAAACAAGTGAATTAAACCATTAACTTGAGAAACTAAGTAGAAAACAAGACAAGCCTAATGAAAAAAAAAAAAGAATAATCACAGATGAAAACAGAAATTAAAATTTAGTATACTAAAAGGAATAGAATATAAATAAATGTTGGAGTGTTGTTTTTGATAAAACAAACAATAAATAGAACAAAAAGAACAAAATGTAGAAACCTCTACTTATTCTAATCAAGGAAATAATAAGAGACATAAATTAGGGATATGAAAGGAGGTGACATCTCAGATATGAAAACATTTGGAAAACTTGATATAATGAATCATTCTCATTCATCAAATACAATTATTAACTTTGTGAAGAAACAGAAAACTTAAGAACAAATTGGAAAACAAATTTAAAGATTTACTTGTTTAGAGCATTTGAAGAAAAAGTATTTCAAATTTAAAGAATGAGTAATTTTCTCAAATTTTAGATAACAGATAATTTTCTGACTGTTAACTCTTTGAGAGCATTAAAATACCTGAGGAAAAAATTTTCAGTTTAAACACTAATGGCAAAACCCTAATACCAAAAATAAGTAGACCTTGTATAAAAGGAAAAAAGACAAAATAATGTCACAAATGTAGAAGCTGAAAACGAAAATGCAATATTAAATTTGTCTAGGTATTTATGAAATAATACAAAGAAACTTTAATAGGTTTTGTTTCAAGAATGCCACCATAATTCAATATTATGATTCATATGGTATATTTTTCACATCAGTATATCACAGAAACAAAAAAAAAAGAGTGATGATCCCAAAATGTACCAAAAATTAATTTGAAAAGAAAATGCAACCTTTTTTTTTCTAGTAAATATTTCATTTCTAGTAAACATACCTAATAACCAGGACCAGAAGAGGAATGACTCTTCTTTCTCAAGTTGATAGAGAATATTTATCTCGATATATAATACCCAAATATAAAATTCTAGAAACATCTACTTTAAAAGGAAAATATGAAATTATTTAGCATTGTTCTAACAATTTATAATCTACAAAATGAGATCACACAAAAGAATAAAATCAGTTATTGAAGAGAAAGAGAACAAATATCATTTACTTAATAGTATGATTGTCTAGTCCAAAATCTCAAAAACAGAAGAAAACAAATTGAAAATCCAATAGCCTTAATGAGTGCTTTCACAAGGTGACCAATTCCAAGCCAAATACACAAAACTGAACCAGCTTTATATGTTACAGCAATAATTAATGTGAAGATTTAATCTAAACATTCCATTCATAATGAAATGAATACATTATCTAGGAATACGTTTAAGAAGAAATGTTAAGACCTACAGGAAGAAAACTAAAAAAATTTATTATGGATTTTCAAAGAAGACATGACTAAATGGAGAGAAACACTATACTTTGATCCATTTTGTTTGCTGAGAACTTGTAAGGCTGTCAGTTTTGAATGGGGCCCAAAGCAACATAATCTAGTACCAGTAATGAAGACAGATGCAAAAATCCTAAGCAAAACAAAATCAAATCAAGTTCAGCAGCATATTAAAAAAGTAACACATCTAAATCAAATAGGGATGCAAAGATTAGTAAAACCTCAGGATAGAAGTCTTGTCAGTCTTGTTCTCATTTTTATTCTCTACACTTATCAGAGTTTCTGGTACGTAATAGGTGCTCAATAAATATGTATCGAGTGAACAAATATAATGTAATCATTTAATTTATTTTGCTACATTAACTGATTAAAGGATAAAATCCACATTACATCTTAATGATTCCAAAAGGTATTTGATAAATTCAACATCTACTTTTTATCAGATTCCAGGAAAGCTGGAAATAGAATGAACTCTTTTATCTTCTGAAAGTTTTCTATCACAAACTCACAGCTAGTGTTATACTTAGTAATGAAATGTAAGAGCAAGCGAAATGAGCCTTCTACCACCTTGACTTGTGAAAATTTTACTGAAAGTTTTAGTCAATGAAACAATAAATAAAAAATAAAAAAGAACTGTAAATTTTGGGGAAGACACAAAATAGTCATTACTCATAGATGATAACCTCACCAGAGCCAGAAAATCTTGGCACCCTGATCTTAGATTTCATTCCTGATTTACACTCCATTCAATACTGTGAGAAATACAAGCTTATTATTTAAGTCACTTACTCTTCAATATTTTGTTATAGCAGCCTGAGCAAACTAATACAGATAAAGTGATTGAATCCAAGATCAGCACACCCAAATCCATAGCTTTTCCATGTTCTAGTAGTAACTAAATAAAACTTTGATAATTATTTGTTCACCATTTTAACAAAACAAATTCTTAGGAATAAAAGAAATCTGCAAGACCTAAATAAAATATTATCATAAAACTTTATAGAACCCCTGAGTAAATGAAAAGGATACCATGTTCCTGCATTGTTACCCCTGACCTCTAACTTTTTAATAAATTTGATTAAGTATTACTTGAAAGTCCTATAGATAATTAACAATCCACTTTCAAATGTGGGGAGGGAAAAATCAAGACACTTTTTAATAAGAACATTGAGAACAATGCTTGCCATCCAAACATGAAAACACATTATAATTTAGTCACTAACAGTATGATATTGGTTAAGAACTAACAATAATAAATAGATCAAAAAGAAAAGGAAATCCACTTGCTCACCACAAATGATTCAGTAAAAGAAAATGCCATATGAACTTAAAATTCAGAAAGTGTTTGTTTAAATTTAAAACTAAAGAGATAATTTTGTTTTAACTTTATGTAAGGAAAAAACCCTGAAACTGCCCTTTGAGCTGCCTCACAAGATGGCTATCTCATGCTTATAATAGTTCAGGGCTCCCAAGGTGAGTGTTTCTAAAGTCTTTTGTGGTTCATAAGTTTGATGCTTGAGATTTCACACCATTGTGTAAGAGGTGTGTTCCTCAAACTATACTTTGATGTTGACACATTACTTGCCTGATCTGAATTAAGTGGGGGAAAAGTGAGTGTCCCAAATGAACAGGGTAGAAGCTGCATGACCTTCCACTATGGCTTAATCTCAAAAGCCAACAGTCACTTCTGCCATACTCAACTAGTCAACCCATCACTAAAAGGTGTCCAGATTTAAGAGAAATGAGTATAAGACCTCACCTTTCCTTAGAAGGAATGTCAAAGCATCTAAAGATATGTTTAAAAATTGCCGTACCCTCTCACTCCTAGATGGTACCCGAAGTAGGAACAGATTTTGGTGTAAGAAATTCTCTGGTTTAAATACCACTTGGATCACTTATTTTTCAGGTGACTTGTGAGTATTTAATAAATTAGCACATGTAAGATACATGGCATATACCAGATTAAATGTTCAGTAAAAATTAACTTCATTGCATTAGCCAAAAAGAAAGGGGTTATTATTTGTTTGTAGGAATCATCATAATATTAACCTTTCCCATGGCCAGGATGAGTACATCCTGGGCTGCTGTTACAGAAGGTATTTTCAAGAAATAATAAGTCAATTCCTCCGATGTGCATGTGTAGAGTGGCAATAAAGTCACCTTCATAGAGAGTACAAAAAGCACAAGTATCTGCCCCAAACTCTCCACAGAGCATATTCCCAATTGATCAATGTCTACTTTCCTGCTTTTAGTGTGATCTGGTTGTAAGTAAAAAGAAAAAAGTCTCTGTGTGAGTTGAATATCCCCTCCCCTGTCCCCTTCTCGTTGGTGGCATTGTGGGCATTGTGGCATATATCTAGAAAATTCCACATTTGCATAGACACCCCTCTCAGGATTCACCACACAGCACTCTTTGCTCATGCTTAGATAGTGAGCAAAGGCTCATAAAATGCATATCATATCATTATGTTATGTTTAAACATTTTTATTTCTCCAGAGAATTTAAAATATACAAACATGTGACTGTGAGGAAATGATCCAAAAAAGATTATAAATATAGCTATAAATGTCAAAGTTCCTAAAACATTTCACTGGCTCTATCTTCAGAAGAAAGTGTTTACACAGAGTGCACGCCAGCATGTTTTATTATTGTTATTGTGGGCATTAAATGTTACAAATGCAATCTGTTTGACAGACACATAAACGATGGTCTCCACAAACCTTCCAGAATCACCTCTAACTCCGTGAAGCTGATCAGGAAGAACAATCCGTCAAGGTGGAGGGGGCCACAGGTTCTTCACGGGAAGGGAGACATGGCCATTCCCAGGGTACAGTTAGGACTTGGCCTTCAGGTTTTAGTTTAATAAACGTTTAATTTTAAATGTGTGCTATTTCACTTGTGATTTTTTTAAAGTATTATAGTTAAGTGGTTAAGCATCACTTGCTTTCTTTGATCCGCTAGAATAATCACAACTTCTCTCAAAATAAAGGAAAATAAAGGAGAAGAGGAAATAAATAAAGGAAAGGAGGGAGGAAAGAAGAAAGGAAGAAAGGAAAGGAAAAGGAAGAAGAGGAAGGAAAGAAAAGACAAAGGAAAGAAAAGAGAAAGAGGGAGAGGAAAAGAGAGTCGGATAGATTTCCAGGGTAGATCTATGGTAGCCAGAATGTCCACTTATTGGTTACTTACCCTTTAGTGCGTCAGCAGCAAATTCTATCTGGTCAGGTCCACACTCAAAAATGATTCACTCTGATCTCCTGCTGCCTTCCCTATTTTGTATAAAGAGAATCCTCTCCCCTAACATCTTCCTCAATATCCCAAGAGCTGTGCTGCCCAATAAAAACACAACATGAAGCTTGGTGCACCCGCAGTCCCAGAAACTCGAGAGGCTGAGGCAGGAGAATGGCTTGAACCCAAGAGTTCAAGGGCATCCTGGACAACATAGCGATTCCCCCCTTTCTAAAACAAAACAAATAACATGAGGTAATAATGCAAGCCATACATTGTTTTGTAATAGTTATATTAAAAGAAATAAAAAGGCATAGATGAAATTAATTTTAGTAATATATTTTATTTATATTTATACACTTATTTATATTTATATATTTGTATATTTTATTTGTTTTATTCTCAATGCATCAGTACATTTTTGCATTCTATTTTTAGAGAAACTTTTTTGATATCCAATGTGTTTTATACTTACAGCACATATCAGAACTAGGCATATTTTGGACAGATCCCAGATCCCTCCTCAGAGCTTCTTATGCATTCTGAAAAGGTACTCCCTGAACTTGAACCAGCTCAAGTTGTGTTCTGCTTCTTAAACCAAGCAAAGCTGAATTCCACAGCAAGTGGAGGGCTTGATCGCAGAGTCTTATTTACTTATCTTCTGCCTTTCGAGAAATTATTTGGTATAGCATGAGACCATTTTATTCAGTTATGTGCCATAGGGGATGTTTGAGACTATTTGTGCCTTGTGGGATAATGGCGTTTAACTTTATTTCTCCTGTGATGTACCCCTTTCTACTTGATGCTACACTTTGTTTGCAAAAATACTGGTACAGTGCAATTTTTCATCAGGCAATTCAGAGAGTTCCCCTTAACAATGCCCTGTGAGACCATTATGAAAGTTGTTAACATTAAACTGTCCTAGCGAGGTGCTGTCTTTGATACTGTGTAATTTCATTAATTTAAATCCAAGTAAAGATCAAATTTTCCAATTCATCTAAGCCATTTATTAGCCTTAGCTTTCTTGGTGATTAACTTTGATGACAATAGCATTTCACACAATGTATGAACATAAAAGTGCTTCTTATATTACAGTGGGGTTATCTTTTGGTAAACATTTTACTCCGGGAGCAGTTTGGAGAAACCACGAATCTTCAAGTTAATGATCCAAGCCTCAGTGTACCTATTAATTAAATGGAAGAGCTTCTTAACTATAAAATGTGCTAAAAACAACAGATCTCAATTTTATTTATGAGCTGTATACATATATGCATAAATATACACATAGACACACATCTGCAATATGACACATTATGATGGTTTAAAAATTATTCTAATGCTATTGATGGTGTTTTAGGAGTAAGACAATTGCTTGGAAAAACTGAATACTTCTTCTTATTTCTATTATATACTCTTTTTTAAATATTTTTTTAGTTGTTGATGGATCTTTATTTTATTCATTTATTATTTATATGTGGTGCTGAGGATTGAACCCAGTGCCTTACGCATGCTAGGCAAGTGCTCTACCACTGAGCTACAGCTCCAGCCCCTCTAGTATTTACTCTTAAGTGTAATTATTTCCTCATGCCCAACCTCAGATGTCCAGTGAGGTCCAGAATAGGACCTCAAATGCAAACCTCAAGGGCTGGCCCAGTTGTTCCAGACTTGGACCTCCAAACCAAAACTTAAGGGGTGTCCAAAAGCTTGGTAACCAATGTAAAGAACATTTTAATGTAATATTTATAAAGCAAAACTTAATGTAAAAAGTTTATGATGGGAAGCATATCATAGTTTAAATAAAAACAGGATCAGATATTGCAGTGAGCAGAAAACACTAACCTTGGATGATTAATAAAATTTAGATTATCAAACCACATTACCCTAGTTTGCATTAAATGTCAGATGCATTCACCACACATAGAACTAAATCAGTTTTAAACTTTTAAATAACCACTGAGGTCTATTATCTTTTCTTACATATGACAGTTCTCTCAAGCTTCTCACTTTTTCTCACTTTGGGTTCTCCCCAAATATTATATTAGGAAATTCAAATGTGTTTCACTCTTAAATCAAAATTAAAGAAGTACTCTGTTGATGTTGCATGATTCTAAATAACTGTGAAACCTACTTTTAGGCAGAGTATAAATAACATACTTGAGAATAGAAATCTATGAATAGCTCTTTGAGTGAAAGAACGGTGTAGCCAATTTCACTCCATTGAGGTAACACTTGGCAAGATGAATTTATTTCGTACAAAGGAATGACCAAATTAAGCTCAAGAAAATGCAATAAAATTTTCAATCATTTATTTTTTCTCCCAGCTTGGATTTTCACTCTTCTCTGCTCCTAGATTTGGAATTCTCAAAAGAGCCATCCTTTTCTCCTGATCCTTGTACAAATCAATTTGGTCTAGACTTGGCTTTATTAGCAGTTTCCTGATTCCTTGTTTTTTTGCGGGGGCAGGGGGAAGTTGGTGTTTTGTTTTTTGGTTTTTTTCTTTTCCCATTGCTTTAGATCATTGTTCAGGTCAAATGGGAAGAAAGAAGTAGTAAGGTTGGTAGTAAGTAGGATGAAGGTTAAGTCTCAAACTTTGTAATTAATTTTCTGGGATTTTATGAAAATGCAAATTTGGGGATTTGGGGTTGGGACCTGAAATGATGCTTTTTACCTGAAATTATGCCTTTTTTTTTTTTAGTACCAGGGATTGAACTCAGGGGCACTTGACCACTGAGCCACATCCCCAGCTATATTTTGTGTTTTATGTAGAGACAGGGTCTCACTGAGTTGCTTAGCACCTCGCAGTTGCTGAGGCTGGCTTTGAACTCACGATTCTCCTGTCTCAGCCTCCCAAAGTGCTGGGATTACAGGCTTGAGCCACCGGGCGCAGTGAAATGATGCATTTTTAACAAGTTCCCCAGGTGATGTGCAAGTTGCTGTTTTATGGGCCACACTTCGATCAGCAAGGATCTATACCACTTGTGTTTCTCTTATTGCTTTTGAGATTAAATGTGTACCTAGAAAAGTGAATTACATTTCCTCTCTAGAATTCCTTGAGGATAAAATTTTTTCCTGTTTGTTTTTAAATTCCTATATCCTAGGACACTGCAAAACATGTCAAAGGTATTAAAATGTTATTGATGTTGAAAGAATGAATAAATGAAATTGGGACCAATTTTAAAAGAGGTGTTTTTAAAAGGTTTTGGTTAATGTCTTGGATCTTATTTCCTTTGGCATTCTGGTTAGAGTCTATGGACCCCTTCTCAGGATAATATTTTAAGTGCATAAAATAAAATGTATAGGGAATACAAAGAAAACCAATTTTATGGAATTATACTTATTAAAATATAGAAAAGTCAAATGTGTGGTATAATGTCTGTACTTTTAAAAAACAAAATTTAGCAGTATATCTAATAATTACTATAATTTTGAGGAAGCAATGAATATAAACAATGTTTTCAGATACCTACCACTGTAATTGGATAGGGAAATATGATTTCTGTTGGACATAAAGAGACAGGTACTACTGGTTGTTGCTTATATTCATAATTGAAAGATATACTAGATTTCAGTTGGAGTTGAGTGATAATAATGTAATTGATTTTCCATTCAAGCTCCAGACACTCTGAATTCTACCTAGGACCCTCCTAGAGTCTATGAACTCCAGTTTAAGGATCTGATTTTAGACAGTTCGTGGAATTTGTTTTTCAAACCTTTTCAACATTATCAGGAAATTGTTCCATGACAAGAGAAAAATGCATTTATACTTAGGATTATTTTATCCAAAAAGTATCTAATGGTAGGCGTATTGTTCCATTTTTTAACACAGTACTTTAACTTACAAAAACCTGGAATCGCTCTTTCCTGTGATTATTTTCTTCCCATTTATTCATGTCTACAACAATGACAAAAATATAATGGATACCTTTATTCACTGAATAAACAACTCACAAATGCAACTTTGCAAAGTGCATTCCCATGAAACAGATCCATAAACCTGCTAAGCGCACCAAGACCCGTCAGGAATGTTTGAACTAAATCTTCATTTGTTATTCACGAACACTTTACGTGGCCCTCTAAATGAATTATGTGCTGCCTCATTGACAAGAAACCTAACAGACTACACATTCAAGAGGCAGAACAGGGCTTGTGGGATTGTTTTATTGAACAATTTCACAGGTGTTAACCATAGAGATGGGCTGAAGACTTTCAACCCAGAGAGGGTAACTCCAAGATGAGTTATTCCAACACCTGTTGGCAAGTTGTATTCTTGTTTCCTTTGTAACCGTTTTGCAGGGTCACCTTATTGGTCTTGCCTTTCATTAGTCAGAAAGCGAGGGGAAGGGAGAGAGGGAAGAAACGAGGATTCAAATCGGCACAGTGCCAATGGTCTCAAACCTGGAGCCTCTAGGCAGGACACAGAAGCAAATAAATTTTACTTGGCTTATACACCATTAATAAAAATTGAATTTGAATTTTCTTATGCACAGTATACAGGTAAATGTTTAACAACCTGGGGACATGTGAGGGGTGGAAGACCTGATTTATATCATTTGCCAATTTCCGTGGTGTAAACGGGCCATTTGGAGCTACCAAGATCGAGGCCCCTGCAAAGCGGTTTGGGAAGGGGAGTGCACAGCCTGCCCTCTGGAGCCCCTGCCAGCTGGCTGCAGCACATCCCCCCACCTGGCAGCAAAGCCGGCACTGTCTTGGGTCCCCACCTCTTCAGGTCTACTCTGCCCTCTGAAACCCTCTCCCTGGTCCCAGTGGGCATCAGAATGCGTGACTTCTGCCTACAGTTTTTCTGGGCTCCTGACGTTGGTCACAAAGCTAGAGTGAGGAACGTGCCAGCTATTTTGAGGTGTGATCGGAGACTTGCGTTCATTGTGAGGAAAGCTGGAGGATTTGGCAGAAGAAAGCAAGGATGGCGCGTGGGACGCAGCAGCTATAGGAGGTGTGGCTTGGGTGTCACTAGAGTGGCTGTTACCTGTCTCTGATTCCATCTGTCAAACACAGCTGCAAGGTCACAACAAATGAAAAGCGGAAAAAGATTGAAAATGCAAATAGGGCCACACAGGAGAGGAAATATTACTAGTATTTCTTCCCCCTCTGCTTCCCCATTCTACTAAATGAGACACTCGACAGAGATTGGATACTATTTCTGTCTTTTCGCAGATCATCTTCTTTTGCTAATTTTCAGTGGGCTTCTGAGATCTGATATACATGTGCAGGCGATGTGGCAACCGATGGAGAGACAGATTTATATTAAAAATTATATCCATATTTTTTTGCCACCAATTTTAATGAGGCAATTTTGGTGATCATCCAGTTGCTTAAAATGAAATAAAGACTCAAGAAGATAATACTTAAATATTATAGCATGTGTCTTTTTGCTTCACATTTAAACCAGAAAGGAAAAAAAACAAAAACAAAAACAAGAAAACCCTATATTCATTGGCAGTGATGTTTAGAAAACAAGTTGAGGGTTATTTTCAGAGCTAACCACACCCCCTCACCCCACACCCCCACCCAGCATACACCTTACTCCTGCCCAACCTCCACTTCCCTCCAGCCTGGCTTATTGGGAGAGAGTAATGAGGTCCGCTGCTGTGTCCTTCTGTAGCCCACTGCCCTCCCCCTAGGAAAGTTACTGTGCACACCCTGGTGACATTAATAGAGGCCTCCTAACAGGAAGGCTGGGACTCTGCTCGATGCCATGGCCCTCTTTACCTCCTCCTTGAGTTTTCTTTCTAGCTTCAGTAGCCAACTCCTGCCTGGCCTGCTACCAGAGAGAAGTGAAGCAAACAGCAAGACTAGAATGCTAGTTTAAAGAGCACTTTAACGGCACTTAAGATGAGACAAATAGTAAACAGGTTCTAATAATATAATAAAAATTGTGGAAGCCGGCTCCTACCACTTCGTCTCCTTTCATCCCTCCCTTGGTCTGAATGTGGAGACAAGACAGACTGTGATGAAGGCTTAGAAATTCCTGCCATCCCATTCCCAGGCTTGGTGCTAACCTCCATGCCTTGGACACCCAGCCTGGCTAACTTCCACTTGTCTTCTTAAACTCACTGAAGACACTATCTCTTTCAGGAAATTTCCCTACTGTCCCCACTGGCACCACCTTAGGTGCACCCTCTGTTCCTATGAGTCTACCTTATGAAATCACGAGTCCCTGAGAGTTGTACAGTGACCACATTACGCTGTCCATTTCTGCACTTGGGCTATACTTTCCTTGAGAGTAGAGACTTCAACTTATTCATCTCTGTGGTCCCAGGTCCTATTTTTTGCCAGGTATTTAGTTAAGTGCTCCAAAAAGTTTTGAGAGCAAATAAATACTGAATGGATCCTATAATAAATGGGAATAAACTGGATAGAGCTCATAGAAGAAAAGAGCTTTAGGACAAATTTTAAAGAATGCATTGTTTGCAATAAGGAGGTCTATTTTGATGCAGAAATGAAGTAAATAAGATAGATGCATAGAATGACATTTCATTTTGTTTAGGTAAGTTCTGGTTATCAGATAAATGGGAAAAGAAGGGCAACAAATAACAGAGAGGGCAACTAGTACTCAGTTTGAAGCCACTATGCAAAGGAATTTAGTCGTACTGAGGATCTACACACCACTAGGAGTCTGCACACATTACGGATCTTGAAGCTCAAATAAACGTATGCTAGCTTGTCTTGCAAACTCACAAATCCCATGAGAGTTTAGCCATAGTAGAAAGAAACGATGAAAACTTCTGGTTCTGGGTTGCATTTGGAGCTGCCTCATTTAGCAAAAGGAACCTGCTCTTGAATTCCATATTTCCCCTTCATCTCTTGGAAACGAAATTCGGCTCTGCATAAGTGTTTTCACATTTTCTTTAAATTATTGATGGCATTGTAAAATGTTCCTGTTTCCACTTTTCAAAATTTCATTTTTCATGAAAATCATGTGTAGCTTCTTTATCAGCTGGTGCTCAGGACAGAAGATCTCTGCGTCCCAGCTTCTTCAGACTCTCAATGAACACTTATAAGAAGGGTAACGTGGATTTCTACTATGTATAAACACACACACATACACACACACACACACACATACATTTAGTACCCATTATTGCAAGCCTGCAAGGTATTTTTGTAAGTCCTCCCTGTTCATAGATCCGGTTGTTATGTTGATAAAGACCACGAGAAATGATTTCTGTCAAAGACACACATATGCTCACCCTGATTTGTCATTACACCATGTATATGTGTATTATAACATAATATGGTACCCCATAAATATATATAACTTTATGTGTCATTTAAAAAATTAATAAAATTTGAAAGTGGGACAAAAAAATAAACATTTAAACTAAGAAAAGAAACCACTTCTGACGCCAGCAGCAGCTAATCAAAAACCTGCACACCTTCTTCAACCCTCCCTTCCATTCCCACTCTACCCTTTCTATCTAATTTATTATCTTAAGGAATTTGCTATTTTTCTCCCAAGGGGAGGGGGGAAAACTCACTCCTCAAGATGTTACTTTGTTTACTCCAGTTAATTATTTAAGAGGATTCTTTAAGCCCTCACCACTCAACCTTTACAATTCCACACAGAAACAAAGATAATTCAGAAGGCTGAGAATCTTTATGCAAATTGAGATTTTTTTCAGAGCTGCAAAGGGCACATCGGGGCTTCCTCCTGAGGAGGTTTGGACCCCAGGGCACAATGGTATTTGGTAGCTTGTGATGGGAGGATTTGGGCCACAAATATGGAGAGATTGGTTGAACGTGTAAGCAAATATTAATAATACAGCATTAATTTATTGCTTCTGCAGATTATTTCTAATACAGACTTGCTGACTTGTACATGTATAATACATAAACACAGCCATGAAAGTTTAATGCCTTCGGAGTAGTACATTCACCCACAACACCACCCGTTGACACGTTTTCACTCTTCTGAACACAGCTTCCTGAAAGAGTCAACACGATGTCAAGGTGACAGAATTAAGAATGACATGGAAGGGACGGTCAGAAAATTAACTTTTTGAAACTTTTGTGTCAGTCAGATGTTTGGACATTCAGTAAAATGTGTGGCTATCAAGAATTTGGCTTTAGTTTATTTTGAAAACTGGATCCTGAATTACCAATAGGAACAACAGCAGAAGAATCTGTCTACACCCCCAGGGTAAAGTGCAATGAGGTTTGTTTTTTGTTTTTTGTCATTATGACGAGTACCATTTGGGAGACAATAGGATTTTTGGCTACAAAACGTTTTTACATCATTTGACAGAGTCGAGTCAATTTTAAAGAAAAAAAAAATCAACCCACACATTCCTTTTATGATGAACATTTATAAAGAACAGGAGCTGAATATAGGAAGAGGGATGATGTTTTGCAGCATCTGAGCCCTGAAGTTTTGGGTGCACATGATTCCTTCTTCTCTGCCAGAGGAGTTGAGGCCAGATCTCTCTTAACCTTCCTCTCAGATTTCTGAGTATAATAAGTTCTTAATTCCTGGTAGGAGACAGAATACAGCAGGATTAACACCATTTCTTCTTCACCCTTTGCTGATTGGAAACTAGCCCCACTCATAGTTTGTTGAATTTCCATTTTTTAAAAAAAAGGCATCCAAGTACATTTTGCCTTTTCAGCTTCTGTGTGTCGGTTGCAGATATAGAAATTGGAACCGGCCGGCTCTGCCAGTCATCTACCCCCAAACAGTCTCGGAAATTTCTGTTCCTCTCTGGGTAGTGGATGTTCAGTCATTTTGTAGCACTCAGCTCGGCTCTAATAACAACTCTATTATGGCCCTGTGGCCTTTTTCACAACATTTATTTTCAGGTCTGCCATGTGTTGGGCATTCATAACAGCCAGGCTGACTATCACTCTGTGACTCCAAAGGACTGACAGTGAGCGAGATCTGGGCTCCTGCAAAGTGTGATGGAATTGGCCAGGTTTCATGTGACAAGCTCAGATGATGGTCCTTTGTACAGAGCAGGCATGAAAGAAACAGAAAGGCTTGGTACAGGTCCTGTTTCCTAAGCACATATAGAGGGCAATGGATAGTGAATTTTTGGATTCAAGCTCAACTCTTTCTCAAAGTTCTGTCAATTAGGTAGGCAGCTTGCCTTACTGGGAATTTTCTTGGGCCCCGTACTTGTAAAAGAATTTTTTGCTCAGTGAAGCTGGATCTAGCTTATAGCTGAAACTCACACTGGAAAACACTTGAGCAGTGTTTCTTCCTTTGAACCGAGTCTGATCACATTGCTCTGGAGCCTAGGTCCAATATCTCTTTATGGAGATTTCAAAATCATCCACTGAGGGATAGCTGTAAACATAGTCTATATCAGTGATTAACAGGTTAATAGATATCACCCTTTTTTCTTTTTACCTAATAACCATTTGTTTAATTATTGTGCTTATCAAGAGCTTTTATCACATCAAAAGGATGTATGAAATCTCCTAAAACTTAGGCCTTGGGAAAAAGTTATTCAATTTATCACTTTTCCTAAAACTACCTGTTTCAATATTTGAATAGCTAACAAGGAAAGCAGCCATCTTTAAATAAACATGCTATTAGGCTGAGCCTATTGAGAGCAATCTTCAGATAATACCCCCATGCCCATCCGTGATGCATAACTGACGTCCAGAAGGCAAAATGGAATTGCATGTCTGAAACCCAAATATTTTGAGTTGGGCAATTCTCCAGGATAGATCATTGCCTACGTGTCACCTTCACTTAGATGTCTAATAGATCCTTTAAGTGGGTCATATCCAAAACAGAATTCTTGATTTCTCTATTACTCCAAAATTCACTCTTAGGCTTCCCACCTTTTTAATGACAGAAGTTTTGCTAAGATGCTCAAGCTACAAACTTGGAATTCATCCTGGATTCTCTTTTTGCCACATATCCTATTAAAGAGATGATGATACAGTGATGTCAGCTCTGCCTCAACACACATCCCAAATCTGCACACTTTTCAATCCTTCCATTCCTTCCACCCTATTCCAGGTCACTGTCATCTACAGCTGGTTTGGAAGGTCTGGACTCCCTGCCCCAGCATTGCTCACTTCTGGTTATGTTCCACACAGCAGCTGCAATGGCAAGTGTCTCATAGTGTATATCTGGCTGTACCACTTCCCTGCTCAACAACCCCCAATGCTTTCTTAACTCACTTATAGCAACAGGACCCTCCGGGATTCCCCCTGCCCATTTCCCTAAAAGCCCTGCCTGTCACTCTTCTCCCCACTGGCTGTGCCACCCATTCTTGCTTTCCTGATCTTCAAATATGCAGACATTAGTTTTGTCTCTGCACCACTGCACTTTGTTTCTTTTTATTTTATTGTAAATGGACATATACTATTGTATGTATTTATGGGGTACAGTGTTATAATTCAATACCTGTATACAATGTGCAGTGATCAAATCAGGGTAAATAGCACTCCCATCTCCTCAAATGGTACCATTTCTGTGTGTTGGCAATCTTCAAACTCTTCTCCTGTAGTTATTTTGAAATGCACAGTCAGTAGTACAGACCATAGTTGCCCTATTGTGCTATATAACTTTAGAACCATGCCCCGCCCCAGCCTTCCCCGCTGTGTTTGGTATGGGTGGAAGGCCCTATCTCTGTTTCTTTGTCTGTCTTACTCCATCACCTGATTCAGGCTTCTGTTGAAACATCATTTCTGCAGGAATTCTTCCTTTGACAGCCTTTCCAAACTGAATCCCAGGCTCATCCACACATCATCTCTCCCTGTTTCACCTGCTTCATTTTCCCTCATAGCACTTGTATAGTCAGGGTCTTTCAGAGAGAGAATCAATAGAATATCTCAATATATAGATGTAGAGATTTATTTTAAAGAATTGGCTTATGCAATCGAGGGGATTGCCAAGTTTGTAATTTGTAGGGCAGGCCAGCAGTCTGGAAACTCAGGCAGAATTTCTGTGTCACAGTATGGAAGCTGAATTTCTTTTTCTCTGGAGAAATCTCAGGGCTATGTTTTTCATGCCTTCATCTGATTGAATGAGGCCCACCCACATTACTGAGGGCAGTTTTTATTGCAAAACAACTGACTGGAGCTGTTCGTTCTAAGTAAAAGACAACTCATATTAATGTCTAAACTAGTGTTTAACCAACAACTGGTCCCTATTGCCTAACCATGTTGTTACATAAAATTTAACCACTGCAGAACTTACAAGTTATAGCATTGGACAGGCAAAGATTTACTTGTTTGAAGTAAGTCTCCTTTACTAGAATGTAAGGGCACTGTGTTATCCAACATTGATTCCAATACTGTGTATACTGGTGACTGGAACATCGTGAGCACTGGCTAAATGAGTAGGTTAGGTTCCTTTCTTGTGTTACGTGAAATAGTGTCCTTAGACCACAGGGTCACAGGCACAATTTGGAGAGTGCAGCTGTTTAAAAAAGAGGTTCAGCTACTGAGAACTACTGAGCTATTATAGAAAACAACCATCTGATATGTTGATATGTACTTGTTCAAGTTCTCAGGGTTAACAAGAGCTGATACTTGAGTCTCAATCCTGGGACAGGAAAAACTGACAACTTCAACCAACCAATATGCCATTCCAATAGCAAGTACTTAACTTGCATGGGAAGAAAAGAAAACTCATGTTGGAAGTTATTTTTATGTTTTGCAAAATAGCAAACAAGTCCTATAGCAAATTATCATTCAGTATAAAAATATAGCGCATTAAGATATGTACTCACCAGCTTAAGTTGAAACTTTGAGTTTTAAGGGATAATTTTATAGTTTTGATTAAAAGGTTTTAAGAACTTCGTATACATCTTCATGTAAGGATTTTTTTTTTCCTTTAGCTAATTTGATACAGAGTGGGAGGAGACGGAAGTGAAAACATCAAGGGACTCTGGAGTTTCAGACCGAGCACCTGGCAGATTGTAGGACATAATATACTCCGGGGACAGAGTCAGGTGGTTTGAAAACAACATATTTTTCAAATTGTAATAGGGGTTTGCCAAGACAAAATGAAGAAAGTCAAGCTTCCCAGAAAACAGAAAAAAAAAAAGCTTATTTAATTTAAATAGCTATTAAAAGATTTTTGCAAAAATGAATTTATGGCTCTTCCAGGTTGGAGAATTAAGATTGCGGCTAATGCTTTGGACTTGAGAAATTTTGTTGGATATCTTTTTAAGGTGTTCGTGTGAGATTTATGAATTTTAATATACCACCATATTGAACTTTATAGTCTTTGATCCTGTTACAATGATCTCTTTTTTTTTTTTTTTTTTTTTTTTGGCATGACAACTCTATTTGAGCCTTTTGATGATTCTGAAATAAGTAGGAGGATGATACCATTCCTAGTGCACCAGACTGGAAACTGAGGCTCTGCCAAAGTTACCAGATAGATTTTTACATCAACAGCTTCAAGAAATAAATGTTACCCCATACTCATATCAGTCTTGCCACCTCTTTGGAGTTTCTTTTCTCTTTCCCTAAGCTGTTGTTCTTGTTTCACTAAATATACTAAAACAAAAACAAGAGAGTGTCATGCTAAAAATTAGGGCATGATATTTGACATGAATTTAATTTAACAAAAATTACAATTCCCAATTTGACAAAAAGTATGATTACTAGATTAATAGGACCACACACTAGTGAGAACGGGGGGCAGGGAAGCTCCTGTTCTGGGGCGGACAATGCATTAGCACAACCTTTTTGGCAATAATGACATCAAAGACTTCTGAAACTTGCAAACCTTTTGATCCTCCTATTCCCTATTTAGAAATGTTTTAGAAATATTCAAGGATTTGTGTAAAGGTTTAGTTATATGGCCATTTAATGAACATTGTTTAGAAGTATAAAAGAATGAAAATTACCTAAGTAGCCAATATTAGGAGATTGATTAAATACACTATGACTCCTGATTATTGGGTATCCACTTAGAAAGATGTCAGAGAAAACTTACATGATACCATAGGAAGATGTTCAAGATATATGTTTAAAATTTAAAATTAAAAACAGTATTCTGAGTAGAATCCTACTTTTTAAAAAACTGTGTATAGAAAGAAAGGACTGAAAAATTCTATGCAAAACTTTCATAATGGATGTCCCTAGGATGTAGATTTGTGGATGATGTTTTTTCTTATCTTTAGTTTTATACTTTTTATTTTAAGATTGTATTTCTTTTGTAAAGAGAAAAAGTAGAAGTTTTTTTCTTTAAATCACTGACACTTGATTTAGTAAGTCCTAATTGGTTGTGAAGTGATTTAGTCTGCATGATTTTATGTATTTTTAATGGTCCTTTTGTCTTCCAGGACATCTCACAGACTGGCTTGAAGGTAAAAATTTTTGGAACTGACACATCTTTAAAGTGGCTTTTTATATACCCTAAGGATCTACCTTCAAAGATCTTACTTGATATGTTCCCAGCCCACGATTTGCAGGTGGTTGGTAAAATGATTATCTAGTACAAAATGACGACTGGATTCTTTTTCTCTTTCTGTTTCAATTATGGTCTCGGGATAGCACATCCTACACCTGCCAAGGGAAAAAACCCATGGAAAGGCACTGGCCAGTGATTCTGAAACAACAAAGTCCTGATGCAGGGTAATAGGCTGGAGCACCTGCAATAGTCACTGTTCTAGTCTTGCTGGATTTGAGATGACTGAGATATGTCACCATCTTAGAATTATAAAAACTTGGGAATTCAGAGTTAGGTAACACTCAGGATGTTTTACCCACATCTTATAGATAAGAAAACCATGGCCCAGTAAAGCTAAATGATGCATTCATTCAAAGTACGGACCCAGTTAGTGTCCAAGTCAGGACTCAATTTCAGATCCTCTAACCTTTAGATGAATACCCTTTCCAGGATCAGGGTTCAATACCATAATATTTATCTGGAGCAAGGTTTTTAAGCGCCTTTATCCTTTATTCTTATCTATAAAAAGTAAATAGTAATATCTACTTGTAGAGCTGTGGAAGAAATTAAGTAAGATTATTTAAATAATAATCAGTAAGATTAAGTAAGATTATTTAAATAATAACCAGTGTCAAAATCTTGACCTCCCAGGATTTGACAGAACACAACATTTCCAAGAATGAGGTTTGGGGAACATCAGAGGAGCAAGATGATCTAGGTTGTCCAGCACCATGGAGATGAAGTGGCAAAGAAGTAACGCTCAGTGGACATCAAGTGGCAGGAGCTGGGGAGGTCAGTGGGTGGAATGGTGCTGAGGTAACGTCTGAGGCTGTGGCTGGGGTGAAGCCAGGCAGGAATTGGAGAGGTGGGAACCAAGGAGGTTAAAAAACTGAAGTCGGAAGTTTCAACAGCCACCAACCCACATTGCCCACTGAGACTGGGTGATAGCAGAAGACTGTGGGCGAGGGCGCCCCTCAGCTGCATGTGTGAAGGATGGGCAGAACCCTGATCCAGGGGTCCCTGCAGCACGTGCCACCCACAGCTCAGCATTTCGGCTGAATTCCCTGACAGAACCAAGACTTGGGAACGTCTCTCTGGCAATGATCTTGACAGGCTGGTATGTTTGAATCCAGGGAGCGCTATTCATCTCTGGAGACCCTGTGCTTCTGGGTCTCCCTGTGGGGAGAGAATGAGCCTACCTGCCTTCGCCCTGAAGGGCTTGTTTGTTCTCTACCCAGATTCCCAAATGCCATCAAGCCTCCCTGGTGGTGCCAGCCTGTGCCTCACATTTAGAGAGGCTGTGATGCCGCTATCCATTCTGCAGTCTTTGTACACATCAAAACAAACAAACAGAGACCCAAACACACCCCAGCAGGCTTATTGTCAGAGAATTAGCTCCCATGCTGGCGCAGCCAGACGAATTCAGATAAGAATAGCTTAAAATAAATCCTCCCAGGCAAACTGGTCACAGGCCAGAGCTATGGGATAACTTCTGGCTACAACCATATTCTGTACACACGTTCTGTTATCCTAAAAGATTTTATTTCACATTTTTAAAGGGAGCCAGAGATAAAAGGGAAGAGAATTAAAATTACCTTTTCCCTGAAACCTGAGGTAGTGGAGGAGGTATTTGGTGGAGTACTCAGACAGCATGCTTGAACATTCAAGAGCACCTGTTTATGGTTATTTTTTGCCTCCAGGTAAATAGAAATATGATCTTCTACTGCTAGCAGCTTCTCTTTCCTACAAACATTAACCACATGCATCAGTTGGAATGCATTCGGCTCCTAGGTCAAGCCTGTGGTTCCCGCCTCTGTAAATATCCGGCCTTCCTCTGTAACCTTGAAAGCTACCTAAGAACACTCCTTGACATTTGGTGCCAGTTTAATATCCTAAACTTATCTTCTGGGACCACCTCGGTGGTTACAGAAAGAAAAATCATTTTCATCTTGTAGCTAATCAGGTGGATTCAAAGCCAGTACCTAGATTATTCTGAAATACCTCTTCCTTCAGGGAAATTTGAGTCTAACATTGTGACATTGCATTTGCCAGTTTCATTTTATTATAACTATAGTTGCGACATCCCTGTGTCTGGCTGTGTGGATAGACGGTGACCCAGCAAGGGAATGAGGTATAGAATCAGGAGTAAGATAAATGCTGTTTAGCTGGTGACTCAGAAAATATGTATGCACTTAGCTTGTGGCAGTTCTATTTTCTTTCTCAGTGAATTTTTACAGGCTAGAAGTCACCTTGATTACCTAAGAAGCAAAGAAGGGTTTGATGCCAACAAGCCCTGATCCAATTCATTGACCAATTAGTGAAACCACTTTGTCCAACCTACAATGCTAAAGCAAAAACTTGCTTTTCTCTTGCTACTGTTGATCTAGGAGTCCTCAGGAGTCAGGCACCATATATTTGTTGAGACAAACAGATCTATAGTTAATTCTTAATCACTGAGTAAAGCTGATCAAGTAATTCACCTTCTGATGCTTTAGTTTTGTCATTTATAAAATGGTTAAAACAGCCAGGTGCGTTGGTGCATGCCTGTAATCCCAGCGGCTCAGGAGGCTGAGGCAAGAGAATCACAGGTTCAAAGCCAGCCTCAGCAACTTGGTGAAGCCCTGAGCAACTTAGCAAGTCCTGTCTCAAAACAAAACAAAAAAACAAAACAAAACAAAAAAACCAAAACAATGAACTGGGGATATGGTTCAGTGATTAAGCACTTCTGGGTTCAACCTCTGGTACCCAAAAACAAAATAAAATAATAATAATGACAATAAAATGGTCATAACAGTTTCTACTTTGCAGGTTTACTCTGAGGGTTACATAACATAACATATGTAAAATAGTACAATGTGCAGTTCAGTGCAGGAAGAGAAGTAATAATAATGATCTTTCTATATAGAGTATGGTGCAAAATTCTGTATAAGGAGTGACTCATTTTATCCTCACAATAAACCCATGATATAGGAGCTGCTGTGAAGATTTATTTTTCACACGAAACACAATGAGGTCCGGCATGGTAGAAGTGATAGGAGAGGAAGAAGAATAAATGATACATGTAAGAATAGAAGTGTGGCAGTGGTGATGGTGGTGGTGACCTCTAGCATTTGTTGAATGCTTAATGAGTACCAGGGCTTGTGTCAGTCTTTTTAATAGTCACTACTACAATCTTGTTCATATTTTATAATTAATGTATAAGATAAGGTACAATCTTTAGCCCCATTTTATACTGAAGGAAACAGAAGTACAGGGAATATTAAAAACTTGCCCAAGGTTATACAGCTGTTCAGTGGCAAGATTGTGACAAATTCATCTCTCTTTGACTTGAGAGTCTATGATCTTAACCACAAGCCCAGTGATTCTCAAAGTGTGGCCCCAGAAGCCTCTTCAGCAGCACCTGGGAATTGAAAGACAGGCAAATTTTCAGGTCCCACCCAGGACCTACTCAATTAGGTGCTCTGGGGATGGAGCCCAGCACCTGTCCTTTAACACACCCTCCAGCAGACTTTGATGCCTGCTCTAGCTGGATAACCTGCGCAGACTCTATTGCTCTCTGTAAAACTGTAGGCTTGGTAAACCCATTCTGTAGGTTTTTCAGTTTGATCTGACTTTTTCAGTTTGATTTAGCCTTGGTGTTTGGCTATCTCCCAAGCAAAACTTTATCATCTCATTCTTTTGGCCTCTGTTATTTACTGTCTCTGCACCCCGCTGTGTGGCAACAGTAATGAAAGTTTTGTTGTTGTTGTTGTTGTTGTTGTTGTTGTTGTTTGGCACTGGGAATTAAAGATCGAATCCAGGAATGCTTTTCCACTGACCTACATCCTCAGCCCTTCTTGTTTTTATGCTGAGACAAGGTTTCACTAAGTTGCTTAGGGCCTCGCTAAGTTGCCCAGGCTGGTCTGAAACTTGGGATCTTCCTGCCTCAGCTACCATGCCCACTTGACAAAAGATTCTTTACGAGTAGAATATAAGTGTGCCTCTTATGTATCCTTTAGAGAGCTGTTCTCATATACCTTCCATAGGAGGTGACCAGCAAGATAACTCCTCACAATTGTTAGCTGGAGTGTGAGTTAGCGGCTGAATTTGCTTTGAGGTACCTCAGTGTCCTCGTTGGCTATACAATGGAGATAATTATCTCACCCACCTTTAACAGGTTTAATGAAGATTAAGCTAATCCATGTGTGAACTATGAGCCCTGTGTTTGGCACATTTAACTACTTAAAAAACATCACTCTTTTTATTCAGAAAAAAAAATTTTCTGAAAAGAATTGGGCATCATTCTAAAAGATCTATTTAGAATAAAGAAAATCTTACAATCTAATCTACAGAGATAAACCTATGGGAGAAGCAGCCAGTAGCAAAAGTACCCTGTTTCCCATGTATCGTCAATTTCAGGAAAACCTGATAGGAAGTAACTCACCTGGATACAGAAGGTGGCAATGCAGCTACGCTTTGATTCAATCAAGGCTCCAGATTCGGCTTAAACAGGTTGTGAGTAAATTGGGAACCATGGACTTAACTGCTCTCAGCCACTAATGAGTGATAAAAAAAGAAATAGATACTCTTTCAAATCCATTTTTTTTTCTTTTCATTTTAGCAGCCCATTAGTTAAAACACTTGCACAGAAAAGCCCAAGCAAGGATAATGGGCCCCTCCATCAGCCAGCCTTCCTCTCCACACCTAACTGCTTCCCACTTACATTTAAAAGCAGGGGACACTCAAGGGGGCTCCAGTGTGAGTGCTGTCAGCCACTGCTGAGAGCCTTGGGAGGCATATTTTGACCCTGTGAAAAGTTCAGAATGTGCTGCGGGTGTTGCACAGTGACTGCCTGAGAGGGAGGGAGGTGCAGCCTGTGCCCAGTTGATTCCCCCTAAAGTTTTCTTTATTATCCATGAGATAACCCATGCCTTGGGTTTCCACAAGAAATCTAAGGGAGGGGTTGGAGTCGTGGCTCAGCGGTAGAGCGCTTGCCTAGCATGTGCGAGGCACTGGGTTCGATCCTCAGCACCACATAAAAATAAAGGTATTGTGTATATCCATAACTAAAATAAAAATATTAAAAAAAAAAAAAAGAAATCTAAGGGAGAGTGTATTAGTTGGCTAGTGCTGCAGTAACAAGTACCACAGACTAAGTGACTTGAACAACAGAATTTTATTCTCTCAGTTCTGGTAGCTTGAAGTCCAAGAGCAAGGGGTCCACCGGGTTGGCTCCTTTAGTGAGTTAAAAAGGAGAATCTGTTCCATGTCTCTCCCCTTGCTTCTGGTGGTTTGCTGGCAATCTCAGACATGACTTTGCTTCTGTTGCATCACCTCAATCTCTGCCTTTGTGCTTTTTTGTTGTTGCTGATGTTGTTGTTGTTGTTTGGTACCTGGGATTGACAACAGAAGTGCTTTACCACTGAGCCTCATCCCCAGCCATTTTCATATATTATTTTGAGACAGGTTCTCATTAAGTTGCTTAGTGCCTCACTAAGTTGCTGAGGCTGGCTTTGAACTTGTGATCCTCTGCCTCAGCCTCCCAAGCCTCTGGGATTATAGATGTGCCCAACTTCTGCCTTCATTTTGACGTGATCTTCAGGCATGAGTGCCTGTGTGTAAATTTCTCCTTTTGACAAGAATTCCAGTGAGACTGGATTAGGGGCCCATCGCACCCTAGTATGACCTCATCTTAACTAATAATGTCCTCAACAACCCTGTTTCCAAACAAGGTCACATTTCTGATGTGGGTTAGGACTTCAGCATGTGAATTTTAGGGAAGACAAAATTCAACTAATGACAGATGGCGAGTGAAACCCTAGGTCCACCAGGCAGACAGTTCTGGCCTGTTCAAACAGGCCAGAGCTATGCTTTACACACTGCCATGTGCACACAAATCCCCTGGGGATTTTACTACAATGCAGATTTTGTTTCCTTTCAATATTTCTGGGGTGGGACCTGAGATTCTGTATTTCTAGCCAGCTCCTCAAGATGCTGCTGCTGCTACTTTGAAAAGCAAGGTCCCAGAGGAATTTCATTACAGTTTATTCTTATTTCCTGTTTCTTATACCTACTGTGATTCTTCCCAAGAGCTTGCAATTCACCACCTCCTCAACTGGAATCATATTTCAGAGGTAGCCACAGTTCAGGACATAAAAATGATCAGATCCACAAAATTCAGGGTTCTTAGAACCATCCCTGTCTGAACTAGGGGAAGCTAAGTATCCCTGGTGCAGAAAATCTTTTCTGGATTGTTCCACAGTTTTGGCCCATTCATGTCATCTTTCAACTTTTCAGAGTTGCTGGTGCAGCTTGGCCGTGGTGGTCTCTGTGTGGGTCTGTCCTCCTAAGATCTCACTCATTACAGACTACTTGAGGATGGGCTAAGCTTTCCTTGGAGTACTTCAATAAATTAATACCTAGACTGAAGGGAAATATTTGCAGCCTATCTTACAAACCAAGTTTTAGCATGCAAGCATATACAGAAGGTCTACAAATCAATCTACTCAATATAAAAATGGCCAAAGGTTAGGAAGAGGGAATTCACCTAGGACGAAACTGCAATGACCAAAAAGCAGGTGAAAATGGTTTTGTTCCCATTAGTAATGACAGAAGTTCAAATTAAAACATTAAAGCAGCATCATTTCTCAATTTTTTTTAGAAGAATGAATATCTCAAACATTAATTGATGGCAGGAGTATGGAGAAGTGGGTGTTCTGGTTCATGGACAGAAATATAAATTAGAGGCAAATTTGGCATGGCTGCTTCATCAAACATGCATAATTCCTGCATCTGTGGAATTCCACTTCATGGCATTTGCTCTACAGAAACTCTGACGTGGACACATAATGAAGCATGTTTAGGGGCAGTAACTGAAGTATTCATTATTAATAAGAGCCAAAATTGTTGACAATCTAAATGTGCATCAGTAGGGAAATAAACTCTAGCATAGACACACCACACAGTCTTTAAAATGAATAACAGGAGAAAACATTTCTTGGCTACTTGCGATATAACAGACCCTGTTATAAGTGCTTTTCATGTATTGACTCTTTAATATGTACAAAACTCTCTGATGCAGGTACCATCTTTATCCTTACTTTAAAGATGCAGAGACTGAGGTACAGAAAAATTAATTTTCTCAAGGTCGTTCGGCTGGGTAGAGAGAGATGTGAACCCAACAGGATGCATATGCTTTTAACCATTTTAGGTTACCACATCCAGACTATGAGCATGGTATGGACAGAGTGTCTATGTCCTGGTGTGCAAAGAGCTCTTTGAATATATTAATGAATGAAAGGTCAGAATAAAATGAGTCAGATGCTAATATCGCCTATGTGAGGAAACCCCAAACACTTACAATATTTTATGGGGACTTGTATATACATGCATGTAAGCGCAGTGAAAATTGCTTCAGCAGACACCAAAGCAGGGTTGCCTTAGAAAAGGGGAAGGGAGTAGCTCTGGAGACTGCAGGGACACTACAAAGGGCATTCCCACTCTTATTTGCAGAAAGTATTTTTAAAAAAAAAAATCATGTTTATTTGTTATTTTGTAATTAAAATTTATTTTTAAACCATGAATGCATGATGTCAGTTCTCAGTCCTGCCCCGGTTAGCTCTGCTGTCTCTGTACAGACGTAAGCATCCACCACATTCCCTTCCGGCCTCCCAGAGCAATGTTTCCCTTCCCACTCAATCTGGCATTTGCACAGAGATGTTCTCCAAGCACATTACCTTGCCTTTATGGCTCCCATCATCATCACTATTTGTTTATCTTTAGTTGAAGTGTTATTTATTAGCCCTGTGCAAGTTGTTTATGAATGCTCCCGTTGTAATTGGGAAGGAAAGGAAAACTTTGGTTTGAGAGAGGCTGGGAGTCTAATAGCTACAGCATGATTTAAAGTGACTGATGGCTGGGGATGGGGAGAATTTGGGAAAATTACTACATTCTAGAAATCTTCTGCTAGGTCTAACACAAAATCCTCAATTGCCCTGACAACCCAAAATGGTTTTGCATCTTAATTCAAGTTTATCCCAGTTCATTACCTTGTCCTCGCATTTCCCCCTACCTGTGCCCAAACCATTCCTGTAACCCAGTGATCACAAGCTTGTAAAGAGAAATGGAATTTATAATTGATTTTTATTTATCAGGCATGCAGATGTACTAAGTAATGCCTAGAGCAGATAGACACCAGATTTAAATAGTCATTTTTCATTTTTAGGCTGAAGCCAGATGGCCAGTTCTACTTGCTGTTGCATCTAGCACATTCTGATTGGCTGACCTGGAAAAGGACACACTTGCAGCAGATCCCAGCCCTGTCCTCTCCTCCTCCACACTTACATCAAAGTCACACAAAAAAACCCACTTCCCCCACCAAAAGCATGCATACCTTATAGGACTTAAATTTCAGGGATTCTTTTCTACTTGACCCCCAGAATACATTGAAGAAGAAAATTATATTAGATACTGTGTAATCCCAATAGACATAGCTTTGATTCTACATTCCTTATGTAGGTGCTGTAAGCAGGGATTGTAGGCCTAAGGCTAAGGATGAAAACAAGAAAAATGATAGGAGAAAGCAAAGGAAAAATCTTTGTGATCTTAGGCTGGACAAAAAGTTTTTAGCTATTATACCAAGAACCTGATCCTTAAAGGGCGGGGGGGGGAGGGGGGCGGGGACTGATAAATTGTATTCTATCAAACTTGAAAGTTTTGTATATCAAAAGATACCACTAAGATAATGAAACAAAAAGCCACACACTGGCCAAAAATATTTGCAAATCATGTATTCAATAAAAGGCTTTAGACAGAATATATGAAAAGAAGTACTATAACATAAGAAGACAAATAATTCAATTATAAAATGAGCAAACAATTTGATAGATGTTCCATCAAAAGAGAAATATGAATGGCTAATAAGCATATAAAAATGCTTGACAGCATCAGTCATCAGAAAGTGTAAATCTAAATCACAATGAGATACCACAACACAGCCAGAAGAATGGCCCTAGTTAAAAAGATAAACATTGCCAAATACAGGGAAGGATGTATGTGGAGAAACTGGAATCTTTGATGGGAAGAATGTATGTGGGGAAACTGTATTGCTGGTAGAAATATAAAATGGTACAGCTATATTGGAAACAGTTTGGTAGAATTCTTAATAATTAAAGTTTCCATACTACCCAGCAACTCTCCAACTAGGAATCTATACAAGAGAAATCTATGTCATCTACAAAAATAAAGCCATGTACACAAATATTCCTAGAACATTATTCATAACCCAAAACTAACAACCCAAAAGTCCATCAGCTGGTCAATGGATAACAAAATACGGTGTACCTGTGCAAAAGGATAAGCCATAAAAGGAAATGAAGCAAGGAAATCCTTGCTATGATATAGATGAGCTTCAAAAACATACTAAATGAAAGACTTCACATGTGAAATACTACATATTGTATTATTCCATTTCTTTGAGATGCGTAGGATAGGCATAGTGATAATGACAGAAGATAATGACAACATTGGTTGTCTAGGGTTAGGAGTGGGGGCAGAGATTCATTAAAAACAGGTCTAAGGGAATTTGGGGGGTGATGGAAATGTTATAAAACCAGATTGGCTATAACACTATATTTACTAAACATTTACTGGCATTCACCAGTATACTTACAACTGGTGTATTTTATGGTATGCAGATTACATTTCAATAAAACTGTTTTTTTAAAAAAGAAAATTAATGGTATTTCCCCATGTCTTGACCTGAGCCGGGTCATTTGATCTATCACTCCAATACTAGCTAAGTTATTTGCTAACCACATTAACCACGACCTTTTGTCTTCAGGGAAGTTCATTATTCACTCCAGGGATTGACCAGTATTCTGTATCATTTTGAAGACAGAGTACCAAAATAGTAAAGGGCAGAATAGATAACAAAGATGCTACTCAATCATATAGTGGCCACAATTCCGAGAAAATTCAGCTTGCAGGAAAAATAGTTGCCAATGTATTAGCTACTTAAAGAGGTCCTGATAAGTGCTGCTGACATTTTTGCAGACAAATATTCCCTTTTCTTCATCCATGGCTGAAACTGTTCTTTCAGATTAATTTGACCATTTTATAACTTCCCATTATTGAGAAGAGTGGCCCAGCAAGCAGATTGGAGATGTCAACACGGACTCAAGATAGAGCCAGAAATCATAGATTCTAATTCCAACTCCAATCACTTAATGAATACATGATGTTGCTTGGGAATTTACAAGGTACTCTATGTGCATTGGTTGGTGTATTAGTCAGCTTTTCATTGCTGTAATAAATGCCTGAGATAATCAACTTATAAAGAGAAAAGGTTTATTTTGGTTCATGGTTTCAGAAGTTCCAGTTCATGATCCATTGACTCTATTGCTTTGGAACTGTGGCGAGGCACCACACCTTGGTAGAAGTGCCTGCCAATCAAAACTGCTCACCTTATTGGTCATGATGCAAAAGAGAAAGAGGAAGGGGCTGGGGTCCCACTGCCCCTTTCCAGGGCATGCTCCTAGTAACCTAAAGACTCCTTTCTAGACCTCATCTGCTAAAGGCTCCACCACCTCCCAACAGTCCCATTCTGAGGACCAAGTTTTTACCACATGGACTTTTGGGTGACACTTAAGATTCAAACCATAGCAGCTGGTATTATTGTAATTCAATAACTCTGTTTACAATGTTTCAAATGGTGGCTTACTTTAAAATAAGTCTGTGCAGATTTTTATCAATAGGAATCCACATTTACCACAATTTCCAATTGAACTCATTATCTTCTTTCCCAAATTTTTAAACTGCCCATTTGTTCAAAGACCTTTCTTAAACCACAGAGGCTAAAAATCATCCCCTAATCCTGTCTATTCACCTTTCAATATTTTCCCTGGGTTCCTTTCTTTGCTCCATTTTGATGGTGACTACCCTGATAAATGCCATCAGCATCTGAGATTCTGACAGAAACCTTTTGTTTTGCTTCTCTCTTTTGTTGTCCTTCATATTATATCCCAGACCATAATTTTTCCAATCTAAAACTGGAACAACTCATTAATGTCTCTTCTTTTACTCATATCCACTGATTCATTGGTTAGATAAAAAAATCTTGTCTTACCCAACAGTTTTCATCTCTGGCTCCCCAGTGAAGATCCCATTCTCCAATCAGACCACCTCCTTCACTAGCCACTCAGCCTTGCCTCCATCTTGGCTTACATCATGTCCTTGTTTTATTTCTAAATGCTTCCTTCAATGGTCATCTCTTGGCTCAATTTTGTAAATGGCAAAGTAAGAGGAAGGTTGTCCTTGGTCTCCCTGTGCTCCTCAGCCTGTCCATTTTCTGAAACACCCACCATTGTGCCCTCCCTACAAGTAGGTCTCAAAATCATGCCTCCTTTTACCAATCCATCCACATTCCTATTTTCTTTGTTTTTTTAAATATTTTTTAGTTATATATGGACAGAGTCCTTATTTGGTTTACTTATTTTTATGTGGTGCTAAGGATCGAACTCAGTGCTTCACATGTGCGAGGCAAGTGCTCTGCCACTGAGCCACAACCTCAGCCCGACATCTCTATTTTCTTTGATGTTCAGACCTCAGATGCTTTTAGGAGCTGATACAGTAATTCACATTATGGAAGAAACACCTTCACACATTTGAGCCCTCTCATGAATAGATATCTCATTTTAAAAAGTGATTACCTGTGAAACAAAGCAGTGACCAATGACTAATAATATATAATGTCATACAAGTAGGAATAGGCAGTGGTGGAGGTCAGGTATACAGAAACATCATTCTTGACCTCACTCATTATGAGCTCCCATTTGGTTTACCTGTTAAAATGTCATCTGGGAACTCTGCAATCTGTGTTCCAATAATTCCCCAGAGCAACATTCCTGGAAGCACTCAGGTTTAGGAATCAGAAAGACCTCCATCCAATTTCTGGCTCTGCTGATGACTAACTACAATGACTTTGGGCATGTCACTCAAACTCTCTAGGCCTCCATTTTCTTGTGCATACACTGGGAAGCATAATATTTAGCCTGCAGAGTGGTTATCAGTTACTATGAGATATGCAAAAAAAAATTCAAAAATAAAAAATTGATAAACTCTAAGAAAAAATAAGAAAAATGATATGCAAAAAACCTTGCAACAGTATCTATCACATAGTAAGAGGTGAATTAAAGAGAACATACTACCTTTTGAAGACTTAAGACTGCTCTTAAGCAATTCCATGAATGTGTGCTGCATCTTCTTGGACTGTTGATCCCCTTATTTGTGTAAGTTTATTTATGCCCACATCATTTCATGGAGCATTTGATATGACCTTTATCTCTAAGTGAAGCATTCTGAAAAAATAATTAACCTCAAATTTACTTTTAGTTCATAAGTAGTATAAATCTATATACAAATTTAAAGCTCAAGAGGTCATTTAGTCTACCCAAGAAAAGCCATTGCCAACTTTTTTTTTTTTTGTTTTCTTTTTTTTAATTCAGCAGATCTCTAGTAATATAATCCTTAAACTTAAAGACTTCTATGAGGTGCTTCTAAATGCATTATTGTTTTAATCCAAACCCTTCTTTCTTCTGTGACCAAGTATTTAATCTTTGTAAACTCCTAACTAGTTTAGCCACCAGTCTTTTTCTGGGACACGTTTTTGAAGTAGGTCTCATACTCTAACCAATAACAGTGAGGCTTTATACCTGAAAAATAAATGAGTATTTACTAACCATATACTATTATGCTAGCTTGATGTGGTAGTTAAGAAGATAATTTTAGTTATCCTCTTTTAGGATTTTAGTTGGTTTGAATTCCAGTTTTTATTCTCTCAGAATTCTTTCGCCTCTCTCAGCCTCTGTTTTACTATCAGGAAAGGGCATGGTATTTGATCTAAATGAGGATAAAAGTGAATAATTAATTTAAGGTGATTAGCACAGTGTTTGGCACAGAGTAAGTTCTTTAATTATCATTCTGTTGGTAAAGTTATCATTTCGGTAGTCAAATATCCTACTAGATACTTTCACATACATCTCCCTCATGGACCTGGGACTTCACAGATCCCAGAAATCTAGAAGAAAAACCAGGACAATAGAGCAGCCAGCATTTCTGATTTCTTGACCACTTAAGTGTCCTGAGAACAAATAGGATTTTTTATTACTGTTTTTTTCTTACTTTTTTTCAAATTGTTGTAAAATACGCATAACATAAAAATTACTAAGTCGTTCTGAATGCACAGTCTGGTAGTGTTAAGTATAGTCACATTGTTGTGCTATCAATCTCCAGAACTCTCTAAATCCTGTAAAACTGAAACCCTGTACCCACTACACAAGAGCTTCCTTCCTTCCTCCCCCTGGCAAGTACATTCTACCATCTCTATGAATTTGATCATCTAGGTAACCCAGAGTAGTTTATGTCATACAGATTTCTCCTTTTGTGACTGCTTATTTCACTTAGCATAATGTCCTTAATCAAATTCAATGAAGGCATATCTATATAGAGAAAAAAAAATTCCTTCTTACTCCGGGGCAAGTTCTTGACTGTTTTTCTTTTTGCCTGTTCTACATACTTGAACCTTAAGGTTGATGCATGTTGTCTGAATTTCCTTCTCTTTAACTGTGATAACATTCATTGTATGTAGAAGCACGTTTTGTTCATCCATTTATTCCTGGATTGCTTGGGTTCCTTCCCCGTTCCGGGCTATTGTGAATGATGCTACTATGAACACAGATATACAAATATCTCTTCAAGACCCTGCTCTCAATTCATATCATCAGAAATGGAATTGCTGCATCATATGATAATTGTATTTTTAATTGTTTTTAGAAACTGCCATACCATTTCCCATAGTGTGAGCTACCCTTCAAACTTCCTGTCCAAGTTCCAAGCATCTTCAGAGGCTGTGGCACGTGGCTTCACAGCTGTGCCATCTCCTTCTCTCTTGTTCTACTCACATGGAACTGCCTGCTCTGCAGCTAATAAGGGCCAAAGTTTCCCCTGCCTTGCCACTGAACTGGACATCTGCCACAGATGACTATTTTGTGAGCTGGCCTTGCCTGTGCCTTGGGTGATGTCTCTTGCCACAGCCAAAGCTGTCTATAACAATCAGGGTATCTTAAAGGATAACTATGTGACAGGGGTTGGGCTGTGTACTTTGCAGCATGATTTCGTTTAATCCCCAACTTGTCAATTCTGAAATTGGCCTAAATATTAGCCCCTTAGACCAGTGTGATTTGCACACTTGGCTACACATTAGACCCAAGGTGTGTGTGTGTGTGGAGAGACTTAAAAATTCCAATTCTCAGGATGGGTTAATTAAATAGGAATCTTTGGGAAGTTTTTGAATAGTCTGCCAGTTGATTTCAACGTACAGTCAAATTTGAGAAACAGGGCCTTCAGGTCCTTGTTCTCAGTTGTTCTAGGAGCACAGAACTCACTGGCCGCTCCTCCCATATGCCAGCTCTTTAGCCACACCCCAAACTTGCTGAATCAGAATCCTCATTTTCATAAGAACCCTCTGGGAATTCAAATGCACATTAAGGTTTGAGAAGCACTGCCTTAGAGCACAGAACATTTAACTGAGACAAATAAATCCAGTAGAGCAATAAAACTTTCACCTGAGGGGTCTCTAAGCTAATCCCAGTCATTAACTAATTCATCTTCCTAACGGGACACCACACCTATTTTAGAGATACATAAGAAGAGGCATATTTGCAATTTTTAATTATTTGATTGCTTCTTATTGTTGAGTATTCTAATTTCCAGGCTGAAGCATTATGACTCCTTAAATCATCCCCTTCCTTATAATCCTTAAATGAATTTCTAAAGTAAAAATCAAATTCAATGAAGGCATATCTGTATAGAGAAAAAAGAAATTTACTTTTTACTCTGGGGCAGGTTCTTGCCTGTTTTTCTTTTTGCCTGTTCTACATACTTGATAACCACCAAAAATATTTTCTTTCAGATTTTCTGCAAGCTTCTACTTGTAGAGTCCTCTCTGCAGAGCCTTGGCTTCTCCCAAGAATTCAGTACATCATGTGCACTCAGGCCCTATTTTCTTAGTGCTGTCCTAACCTTTCCAGCTTCCTATTAAAATAACAAATTGCCATTCACCTTTGCCAAACCCACAAATATTTGTACAATTAGGCAGCGAGCTTTGTAGTTAGAAAGGGAAGAGGGTTCCTTCACATCTTGTGGCACCAAGCATATTTTAAAAAATTTTTGTTGTTGTTGCTAGATGAAGTCAGATTAGCAAGATCCAATGAATAGGGCAACTGTGAAGCCATTCAGCAATAAATTGAGGCATTCTATTTAAGGGATGTATAATTCAACAGCTGATAGGTGGAAGTTCTCAGTAGCTCCGAGGGAGGTGGCCCATAGAGAAATTTATCAGTAAGTCATTAGAACAAGAGGATTTTTTAAACTGGATTTTAGAAAATTAATAATCAAGGAAAATGCCTGGGATGAAATCTGAAGCAAGGTGAAGGCTCTCTAACCCTAACCCTATTAGACTCCTTTTCCCAGGGATATTGTGAGCTAATCTTCTTTAAGTGATCTATGTAGTCCGTTCTTCCTGGCTACATCCTGACCACACCATAGCCTTTTGTTTCTGATCACAATGCAGAAAAAGGCCAGGGTTCAATGGGAGCCAGGTCCCATGCCTGGAGCAGAAATGATAAATGCCATCAGCTCCCTATATTTCTTCTCATGTTAACTGTTCCAGTGCCTCCTTCTTTCTGGAGGGGTGAAGTGAATTACCCTTACAATGAATATCTCTCTCTCTCTTTTTTTTGGTACTGGGAATTGAACTCAGGGGTACTCGACCACTGAGCCACACTCCCAGTCCTATTTTGTGTTGTATTTAGAGACAGGGTCTCACTGAGTTGCTTAGCACCTCGCCATTGCTGAGGCTGGCTTTGAACTCATGATTCTCCTGTCTCAGCCTCCCAAAGTGCTGGGATTACAGGCCTGTACCACTGCGCCTGACTTGAATGTCCCCATCTTAAAACAATGTTTTGTGAACAAAACCTCACCTCTTTTGAAGGGAAAGCAAAAAGGGCAGGGTGGAGCAGAGTAGATGTTTGATAGGTGGGAAGAGGAAATATATTACTGTTAGTTGTACCCTTGGTGGTAAAAAAAATCTCTTGGAAATAGAGGCTAAAACATGGACAGTTATCTTCAGAGAACTCTAGACTTAGGCTTTCCTTGGGCAAGGAAGAGCAAATGGAAAGGGAAAGAGGAAACAAAAATTCTACCAGAGATCAGTATTTTGAAATATGAATACAAGTCAGCCAGGCTGTTCCTTCCGGAAAATCATTAGACTTGCAAGCTTTACAGAAAGGACTTGTCCAATTTACTCTGAGCATTCTGGATGAGCATAGTCATCTGCACTTTCTTTTAGTCTTCAACAAACTCCCAGGCTCTCTTCATTATCAAAAGTGTGGAATTGGAGTTTTCTGTCCACAGTAGAAACATTCAGATTCCCCCATGGAATTCTGTTAGAAATCTTGCTGGTATTTCCCAGGCATCCTTCACTTAGCAAACTTGGTCGCAATTCATTAGTTTCCTGCATTCCTGAGAGAAGAGAAAACACTACGTGAGGGCTTTTCTTGAGGATTCCTTGTAACAATCTAGCAAAGGTTTCCATGAAAATAGTGTTTTTGGTCTTCCTCATAGCCCCCAATTTCTGAGGCATTTACTCTCAAAGGGATTTTAGAAGGATAGAATAGGCCCCCAATGTATTTGGAGTCATCTTCTTCCTTCTCTCCAGTGGCTTGGCCACTGTTAATCAACGCTGTATATCTGAAGACACTTTTCTCCAGTAAGCTGTGTCTCAAATGATTCCTCACAGCTCTTCCAGAAAGCTCTGCTGTCTTCTGGAAGTCCACACCACTGGCCACTCAGAACGTCCAATCTTTGATCTCTAGCAGTACTCCACTGAGACTCCTTAGTGCATATCCAGTGTAGAGATCACAGAATTCAGTGCTCATCAGCATGGCCACAAAGACTACAATCAGGTGTTATTCTCCATGACAGCGAGGTGATAGTATTACTAAGAGAATGACAGCCAACCTGTCTCAAGTCCTTGTCACATGCCAGGATAATGACGAGTGCATTGTATACATTAATTACAAATGTGTGAGACACATTTAATCCTTACAGAAATTAAATGGCTATTGTCATTCCTATTTTAATGAGATGTTAAACTGAGCTACTGAGAAGTTTAACAACTTGCTTAAATTCCCACAGACATAAGTGACTAAGTCAGGATTTGAACCCATCACTTCAGTACCAGAGCCTATCACAGTCTGAGCACTCTCATATTCTGAAAAGAATCAAACTTTTTATTTTAGATAAGTGAAGTAGTTAGACCCAAGTCCAATAAGTCTAAAAATGGAAATTATCTAACTCTCCCAATGGCAGGGACATGCCAAGCTAAGCATGTCTATGGGGGGCTCACAGTATGGGAAGGGTGCTAAGCTTCACCACCTGGCACCCGTCATGTTGGATGAGTGTGGCTGAAGCCAAAGTCAATGCTCCCAAGTGACAGAATTACCCTTTCAGAGGGGAATGCATCCTTCCTTAAGAGTCCTTGGTCTTCATGAGGATTTTTCCTTATGTCATCAAAATGAGACGAGCAAGGCGTGGACATCCCTCTACTTTTTATGTCACTAGGAAGTCAAACTTTCGTGTAAAATAGCTGCTCTCTTTTCAGTGGCTCTCATATTGCTTCATGCCTCCTGCAATTCATGATAAAATTCTATAGTTATTGGCAAAATTATCCAAACATTCATAATCTCTAAAATTTACAAAGCAACCGGATTCAAATTAGAAAAGATTATTAGAACTAATAGATTTGAAAGGAAAAAAAAGGGGGGGGGTCATAATCCCTTTTTTTGTTGTTCTTATTGTTTGTTTTAAATAAATCAAATTAATTCTAGATCTAGCCACTTGACAAAATTGATGATAAATCCAACTTTGATTGATTTTCAATTTCAAGGTTCTTCTCCCCCTACCTTCACTTATACAAGATCTTAGGGGTGTGCAAGTCCTGAGCAAGGAATGAGGACCTAGGATCTCAGGCTACTTTGCAGTTTGCTGTCATGCCTGCATGGATTATGTAAGATTCCAGCTCTGCCATCATCCTAGCTCCCTCAATATGAAGGTCAGTCTCTAGCACTTTCAAGGCCATGTGGCCTGAAGACCCAGCCTACATGATTACCATGTAGCTAGCCTCATGGGGAAGTTCACTTGGCAATCTGGTTTCTGTTCCCTTTGATGCTCAAAATTTTCTGTGTTCTCTTCCAGGCCTCTAGAATCATCCAGAGATAAGCTACTATTCTTATTTCTTGAACTGCAAAGCCTCTTCCTTTCTCCATTTAGGACAATACAGTGGAAAACCCCTGATGAAAGCATCCCTCTATTTCATTGAACAAACAATATATAGCACTATGTAGCACTCGTTATCTAGTTGTAAGCACTTTACCTATTTTAACTCTATCTTTCCAATACCCCTGTGACATAAGTACCATTATTATCCTTATTTGACAAGGGAAAAATGGAGGCATGGAGAGGTCTAGTAACTCTCCCAGGATCAAGCAGCAGTGGCACCCAGGTCCAAATTCTCTACTTGCTGTGAAATACTTGATACCATTACCCACTTCTGCATCACTAGTCCACCTCAGCCAGGACAAGTCAATCTTTTCAGAACATGGTGCTGGTATCTTTCAACCAAGAGAAGGCAGAGAAGGATGCTGCATTTTTCTCTGATTGGTCTATAGAATAAAACGTTGCCACCACTGCAGACTGCTGGCGAATTTCTCAGAAAGTTATTATGTGAGAGAAACAAATGTGTGTAAGGCCCAGAGTCAGGCAAGAGGGACCCTGAGATAAATCACCAAGAGGATGAGAAGAGCCAGGCTGAATGGACGGTTCAAGACCAACGATCCTTTTTAGCCAGCCATATGGAGGACTGGCTTTGCCTTGGGGCAAGAGCAATGTGAGTGATATAAAGAACACCAGAGTCTCCAGCAAATCTTTTAAGCTGGATATTGCCCTCTCTCCAGTCTTGAAGACCTAGGTACCAATTTATACCGGTGATAATGACAACCACCAGCGGGGGGATAAAGCTTACCATGGTGGGCCACATCATGGGCTCTAACACCTGTTGTCACAGCCATAAAGAGGATCTGTTGGGGCTGTCCCAGTCTGTTTTGACACCAGGCTACCAGCAGTGAGTCCATGCCAGTTACCAGATTCCAGTAGCTGTGTGGCCCTCCAGGCGCAGTGGTGCATCTGAGTGACAACTGCCCCAGAAACATGGAGCAAACAGAGCTCATGTTGTCGCCAGAATACAGTGTGTGGGGAGGAACGTTTCATTAGAAAGAAGAAGATAAGTCTTTGGAATTCAAAGAGGATAAGGCTTTGGAATTCAACAAGTTTGGGTTCAAATTCTCTTATCATTCCCTTACAACTTGCCTGTAGGAAGACAGTATATCTGAGTTTCCGTAACTTCTAACATTGGGATCCTGTGATCGATCTCTGTGATTGTTCTCTGCATTTAGTGAGATAAGATTTGATAATTCACTAATTCAATATCTGGTAAATTGTTAGTGCCTGACAAATGATAGAAGTATCATGATTATTATTTCTTAACTCTGCTTGACCTTCATTTCCATATCTGTAAAATGGTTTTGCTTCACATGGCTGTTGGCAAGAATAATTAAATACAACTAAAAATTTAGAGTGCCTCACACAGAAGACTCCCATGCCATCCGGATTCCTGAAAGCAAACCAAACACACTTTCTGCATGCACCTCTCCTCCCCAAGCGCCCCATGGATTCCTTTTCATGAAACTTGCCTGCAGAATGATTCAATTTTCTCATTTTGGTGGAACTTTTTGAAAGGAGAAATACAATGAAATCTGTTATAGTGCTTGTCTGTTCCCACATCCGACATTTTCCTGCTTATAACATTCCTCATTCCTTGAAAAATGAAAACAACATGGTGTTCTGTGTGCTTTTCAGTCTTCAAAGGACTCTCCTGCCTGCCCCTGGCAGTGGTGACCTTGGACCTGTCTCTTTTGCCTCTGTTGGGTAGTGATTTGCATGCTTTTGAGCAACTTTGCCCCTCACCCATGTCTGGGTTCTAGCTACCTTGGCAAAGCTAGAGATATTTCTTGTGGTTCGGGTGGAAGGCTGACTTCTGGCAGCTTCTATTGCAGCTGCTCAACTTCAGAAAATAAAGAAATGTGAAGGTCTAAGACATCCTTTAAGCAGACTTCCTTATTTTCACACTTGGGTTGAATCTTTGAGGATCAACAATTATAATTACATTGTGGCTTTAATGTGATCATAAAGCCGTAATTCTATTTTTTCAACTTTACGTGCTCTGATATAATTGTAATACTGCAGATCATTTATTTGACTCATGCCACTCCAATTTGACCTCTAGGTATCTGTGCCAATAAAGCATTTAAAAGTAAAGCAGAAGAACGTTTAATTAGTCTTCATCTATTACAATCTGATGAGTTAGGTTAGCTTTGAAATAAAGAAGTTCAATTGCCAAAGAAGGATGCTAATTTTATACTTTACACACGGAGAAGGTCCAGAAATAACCTTCTTACAACATGCTACTTGAAGCCAAGCATTTCAAATCCACTAAATTAAAAGGTATAAGCATCCATGGTCAAATTTAGAAAGCTACTAAAATCTCATAAACCCTTTTTGAAAGTCTATTTGGAGCAATGCTCTCCATTTGCCTTTTACTTAAGTCCAAATACATAGGTTAAAAATTGTATGGTATTTAATTTACATAAGCTTGCTAAAGTTGCACCATTCTCAGCTGTTAGCAGTGATCATATTTGCCTCAGGGTTGTCATTTATTGCCACTCGTTCATTGCGTGCCATGTTATATTCGATAGTGGAAGGGACCACCTTCCACTTGACCTTGATAACCTTCACCTCTAAACCCTATGTAGAAAGACCTTTAATACACTTTTTCTAATTCAAAAATATAATTTAGCAACACAAAATTGGTTCCAGTGTGAACACAGACATGCATAAAGAGAAACAAATCCTAGAGAATGGAGAATTATTTAAGCAAAGGAAGTTATGAAACAAAAAAATGAAATCAATACTCATTGATGAAAGATGATAGTTTTATTGAGTACTAAGCACTTACCTAAATGCTATACCTATCTTATTTTATTTGTTTCTCACAAATATCCCAATAAGTTAGGTTTTGCTATTAAATAAAACTTTAAATAAAGCTCAAAGACAGTAGGGACTTTCCCTGGGGCTCATAAGAAGCAAGAATTCTGGAATCAGAACACTGTTGCATAGGTCAGCATCAGTGTGGATGGACAGAGCGAAGGTGGGAAGAATAAGAAGATAGTCTTCCTTTCTCTTTTCAGAGGAGGTAAAGTGAGAAGGTAAAAAAAAAATCACTGGGAAACTTCTCATTTGGGTCACATATTTAACTAATAAATTTAGACAATATAGGAAAATTGCCATGGTTCCATGTAAAACAATGGCATTCAGGGCTGGGGATATGGCTCAGTGGAAAAACACTTGCCTAGCATGTGTGAAGCCCTGAGTTCAATCCCCAGCACTGCCAAAAAAAATGGCATGCAAATTCATGAAAAGTCTCATATTTTTATTAAATATGCTATGCTCAGTAAAATTTCAAGGGTAACCACTAAAAGAATGCTATTTCAATGTATAATTTCCAAACCAATAAAAAAGGAAATACTCAGATTTTTTCCGAATTACCTATTTATTTATTCTAATTAAGTATACATAACAGCAGAATGCATTTTGATGTATTGTACACAAATGGAGCACAACTTTTCATTTCTCTGGTTGTACAAAATGTAGAGTCTCATCATAAGTGCAGTCATACATGTACCTAGGGTAGTGATGTTCATCTCATTCCACCATCTTTCCTGCCCCCATGCCGAAATACTCAGTTTTGAAAAACATGTTTTTAAGGCAAGAAAGGAGAAAAAAGCATAGGAAAAGGATGTTAGGTCCAAGTTTAAGCACATTAGTAATTACAATAAATGTATTTTGACAAAATTCTTATAACACAGAGATTTAAGTTTGGATTTTAAAAATTCAGTAGATACCGCTTATAAAACAATACCCAAAGCATAGTGACATGGAAACCATGAGAATAAAGGGATAGACGACATACATCCAAAATAGTAACAAAAGGATATTTCTGTAACTATGATCATAACAAATGAAATAGATGCTAAGACAAAAAGCATTCTTAAGGGAAAAGAGGGTTTATTATTTGGCTATTTCTACATAACATTATATCACAAATTTAGGCTATAAAACAACAAGTTATTAGCTCACAGTGGAGCCTGGCATGGTGTACCTGGGCTCTGTGCTCAAAATGTCATAAAGCTGATTTCAAGGTAAGGGTGGGCTGCATCCACACATGGAGACACACATGGAGCAAGAGATTTGCTTTGAATATCTTTGATTGTTGGCAGAATTTATGTCCTTGCTTCTATAAAACTGAGCCATCATTGTTCTTCCTAGATGTTAAGTAGGAAATGTTTTCAGCTTATACAGGCCACTCTCAGGTTCTCTCCCTGTGATTCTTTCCATCTCAATGAAATCCCATAGGCATTTACTTTTTACTAAGTAATTCCATTTCTAAGTCTCTATTCCAAAGCTATTCTGGGAAGAACATGAAAAAGTATATGCACTAGGACACTCATTGCAGGATTATTTTTAATGACAAAGTTCCAAAACCCATCCAAACTGCCATAAGTTGATTGTTGAATAAACCATGATATAGCCAAAGGAAGGGGTACTGTGTCACTAAAGGGGTTGAGAAATATCTTCACATGCTACTACGAGGAGATTTTCAAGCTGCACTTGCAGTTAAGAAAGCAAAGTGGATGAAAGTATGTATAGTAAGCTACTATTTCTCTAAAGTGATGAATAGATGGATATCAACTTATATTTACCAAATAAGCAACTTAAAAGTAAAACTCCAATTTGATATTTTTAATAAATTAAAAAAAAAAGTTGACTGTGGCTTAGGGGAAGAGAGATGGAAGAAGGGACAGGCGAAGATGCTAGAATTTCTTGAATTTGTCTTACTTGTAGATTTGACTTTCATGCCATGTAAATGTTTTACACACTTATCAAATAAAAATAAAATGTAAAACGTAAGTTTTAGAAGCAAAATGAAAACAGAGCCAACACACACACAGTTGGTGGCAAAACAACAAAGAGAGAAACAATTTCATGTGGTATTAAAATAGTGTAATTTGACATCTCCAAGGGGATGCATCTTATATAAAAAAGAAGTAAGAAACATAAGTTATTTTCAGTGATCATAGTGTTCCAGTGTCATTGATAGAGTAGGTATTGCTATTCCGATCCTGTTGTGAATACACTGTGGGATGAGCAACTGTAAATGTTGAGGACTGGATTGCCTTCAAGGGAGAGGAGAGATTCAGATTGAAGACTGAAGATGTAAAAATTTTGATGTAAAAATTTTGTGGTCCTGAGTTTGAAGTGGAAACATCACTAGGAATTAATGCTATAGATAGCACTGAGCTCTGTCCACTGAGAAGAACTTTCTAGAAACATTTGCTACCCCAGCAACACTGAGGAGTGCCCAGATTTTAGGATTCCCAATACTATTTCTCATTAAGAAAAACCTGGGCAACATCAAGAAAAGGCCAAATCCAGGTCTGAGGTAGAATATGTACAAAATAAGCCTGAAACATCTTTCATCAGATAGTAAGAAAGCTATTGAAGTTTACCAGAGTCATGTCCAAAGTGTTTTCTTTAGGGAAAAAAAAGTCACTAAAAGGCATAAAATTTTAATGAATTGAAACATGAGTTCATAATGATTCTTAAGAAATATTAGAAAGGCTAGGTAACTATTAGGAAGGCTAGAAAATCATCTCACTGTTTTGAAAACTGATATATAAAGGGGAAAAATCCCACAAGTATTTAGGCTTTCTTTCTTATATAAATTGTTCCACTGAGTAACCAAAAGTTGAACAGGGAAAATTTTCTCTTTCTAGAATTATAGCAAATATACAGGGGAGATTGGATCAGAATAGCAATATTTTTCAAGGAACAAAGTTGTGAATCTTAATATTAATTATTAACGACTGCTGACATGTCAGAAACAGAAGCCACCAGATAATATATGACTCCTGGTAGAAAAAGAAATGTCATCAACCAGACCAGCTTGCCAAAGAAATCAAACCTGAATCAGATCAGGCCTTTGATCTCCCATAGATATCTACCAGTCAAGCCTTTGATCTTCAGATATACAATCTAGTGTTATTGTATATGGCCTATTCTACTATAAAAAATTACAGAGAATGTACGAACGTGTTAAATGACACCACAGAAATGCCATCGGCAGAATACTGACTGTGGCAATCTCTACAACAAATAACGGCGCAAGGAAAAAATGGCGAGAGAATATATTGTGAGGAAACGGGAAATGTGTGGATCTCACTTGGATCCTGATTCAAACAAATAAACTTCAAAAAAAATCATGGAACAATGGAAACTCAAACTGGCTGGATATTTAAAGATATAGAGGAATTGTGATATTTTTAAGGAAGATAATGGCATTGTGATTGTGTTTTAAAAAGAAAGAAAGAAAAAGCAACAATGATTCCCTATCAGGGCAATTTGGTTTCAGCTAAAGAACAAAAGGATTTATGGAAGTTAAAAAAGGAGGCTCCCCTAGCCCCTGCCCAAAAATGCACGAGGATATCTATAGAATAACAACAGATGTCCTAGGGAAAAATGCAAAGCCTCATTCTCTCTCAAGATTCTAGGGCTATTCATAAACTGTTCAACTACGGTATGTCATCAACTGAGTTCCTCTGGTGAATTACAGCCTTCTATCCACTTTGGGACCATCCATTACAAGATGCAACCAGCAGGCAAGATGCAGTTAGCTCCTCTCACTAAGTGTTTTCATAAGCAGATTTATAATGAAAGGAAGATGCATTTTTATCAATACTAAGCAGGGCTGCTGAGAACTCCCCCAAATTATTAAGGGTTGTTTCAGGGGCAATGTGCAGAGCCTTCTTTCCAACCAGATAGTAAAACAACCCCTGATTCTGCTAGCTTTTTAAAATCTACTAGACAATGTGAAGGCACAATTTCATTTTTTTCTTTCTGGCTGAAGATGGTGGAAATGTTCATCACCCAGTGTGAGGTAATATGTGGAACAGGTGTTTTATTCCCTAACAGGTAAAATGGGTTTGATTCCTGTGAGATGTAGACATTTCAAGGCTACCAGCAAGAGGTCCAGATGGTGTGTATTTTCATATTTAATATTATATAAAAGATTTCAAATGTATCCTGACTCTTAACAAAACCATAAATTCCCAGCTTATTGCCATGCTGAACAGCTCTGGTAGCTACTAATTAGTATTACTGTTTTTGCTTTGCTTTTCCAAGGATCACTAGCATATCTGAGCCTTTTCATTTTTAGCTTCCGGTAAAAAGACAAAAAATTCCAGGGTAGGAGCCCATCTCACTTAAGGGCCAGCTGCATGTAGAACATTAGAACTTTAGGGGATATACAAATGTTTATGAGGCCACAGGCGGAAGGATGGGTTAACCTTTTAAGAAAAAGCACCCTTATCCTTGAGGGCAGATGCCTGTGCCTAGTGATCCCCTATTTGGTTATATCACTATTCTCGAATTGTTATTGACTATCTTTGAAGAACAATGATACTGATGGCAAGCATTATTGCAAGTTTACTATGAACCTGGCATTTTTCAGATGATGCTACATCGCACCCTGTTGTCTGGTGTTCCTGACCACTCCTGGAGATCACAGTGCAAGCTCTGTGTTACAGATAAGGCAGCCGATGGTTACAGAGCTTCAGCAATCTGCTCAAGAGTCAACTCAGGCCGGACTAATGGTAGAGTCTGGAGGTCCTGGGTTCACTATGATGCCCATTGGTAAGACCTCTGTGGGATTTGTAGAAAACACCATTACAAAGAAGACAAATCAGTTCAGCAATACAGTGAGTTAGGGTCATTCCCATTCTAGGAAGCAACAATCCAGGTCCCAGTAAAGGGGCAGCCCATGCTTCCTAAAAGTCATGGGCAGAGTTTAGCATTCTGATCTTGTTCTCTCGCCTACCACTCTCTGGTGCTAATCAGCCTGTGAAAGGAACCTTTTGCTGCTAAACTCTTAATATGCTATCCCAAGCACCAAAGAGGGAAAATGCAAGAGCTAATACTTCAGAGGGGAATTCCGCTCTCACATTGTTCCTGTTATCAACAAGTTCCTTTGGTTTTCTATTGAGAAGAATCAACAGGATCAATTTCTTTGATCCAAGGTTTAAGCCTCCATTGACACTGATCTATGTACATGTCTCAATTCTATTCTGCCCTCAAGAGTGAAGAAAGTCACCCTGAAAGAAATCAAGGTAGCCAGGTGCAGTGGTGCATGCCTGTAATCCCAGTGATTTGGGAATCTGAGGCAGGAAGATCTAGAGTTCAAAGCCAGCCTCAGCAAAAGCGAGGGACTAAGAAACTCAGGGAGATCCTGTCTCTAAATAAAATAAAAAATAAGGTTGGGGATGTGGCTCAGTGGTCAAGTGCCCCTGAGTTCAATCCCCGGTAATCCCCTCCCTGTCAAAAAATCATTCTGCTGTTTTTGCCCCTCGTGGCTGTAAAATTGCCTTTATGAGTTTTTAGTCAGTGCTATCACCTCAGTGAGACTTGCTGCTCTCATCTCCAGAAATCTCTATGTAACATAATGTCTAAAGGTGCATATTTCTTGACAAATCAATGCCTAATGCCATGGTCATAGCTTGAATGAATAGGCTCATCAGAGTAATAATCAAATGATTGTTTTGTTGTTTGGAAGGGGACATGATTGAATGGAAACTCTTTAAAACAAGAATTTGGGGATCTATCTTACATTGGTCAAAACACAGGCATAACTTGCCATTATCTTACAAGGCAGACGGAGTGGAAAGATAACACGAGAGAAGCATTTCTGGGTAAGTTTTGGGGAGCTAAGTTCATTGTTGTGTCTTCATGCCTTTTAATCTCTCATGGTAGCAGAGGCGTTGACATCTCAACTCTCTAGGAGAGCCAAGAGGGCATTGCATAAAACAAATCAAAGGCCTTCATTTCTAGCCCTTACAAGGACTTTTGTAGACATAGGTAGCTTGGCACTGGTCATTTTTTTTTTCCACAGGTAAAAAAGACGTTGGGAACAGATGTTGACCTTCCATGCTCCACTGTATTTTGAAGGAATCCTCGTCTTCCCTTTCTGTTCAGGTGTGCTGTGCAGAAGTCAACGGTGAAAAGAAGGAGTGAAAGTGAGTTGCCCTCCACAAGGCACAAGATCTCTCTAAATCCAGCCCCCGAGTATGGCTCCAGGCTCCGCTTCCACTTCTTAATGATATGTGTTCTGCACCATATCTTCTCCCCCTTTATTCCTGCAATATTTGCATTTCATGTTCTTATTCTCTTAATGCCTGAGCAATTTGAAACTCTCATATTTAGGCAATTCCCAGATCTCATTCCTAAAGCATTGTGATTCCCTTTCAGCTTTTCAGAAGCACGTGTGCTGGGGAAGGCACCGAGTCCTCCCTGTCAATCCAATTTGCGATAAGGATTTCCCCAGGTGCACCCATTCCATGGTCCCCGTGTTGCTTTGTGCCTGGTTGGCATCCTTTGGGAAAGCATTTGTATTGCTTTTTCATCTCAGAAAAGATACTCTAGTCACAAACCAGTCATCTGCCTGTTAAGCTGTATTTAGAACAAATCACTCGGAAGCAAAACAACGGCGACAACAACAAAAGAGATACACTTATTTCTTTCTAGACTTTTAACAGAATGTTTGATGTTGTGGAGATTTCCAAACAATTAATGTGAAATTGGGGACTGTTGTTCACATGATTTATTTACCATATATAGAGAACTCAGCTGGAGTGCTGCTGTCAATGATGCTCCCAATGAAATTTTAGTAGAGATTTGGAAAACTGGGGAACCCTTTCCTAAGAGGCAGTACGTTTTCAAAGGGCAAAAGTTCACAGTCGTCATGATGCTTTAAAAGAATAAAACAAAAAAAATATTAAAAAATTAAAAAATCTCAAGATGCAGGAAAATCTACCCGACTTCACCAAAGGGCACATCTTGTTTTGAACACTCAGTCTCATACTCACAATTGGTTGGTTATGCAAAGCAGGGGAATCTTCTTGCGAGTTGAGAAACAGCTTGGTGCTTTTCCTAGCTTTCCCCGTGATAGATGAGGGGCACATATTTGTGCACATGTACACACAAAAAACAAGAAAAAAAGAGAGAGAGAATATTTGGATGGGTAGCACATTATATATGAAAGTCAAAATCCTAAACTCATAAACTTTACAAATGCAAAATGGAATTCAAAATGAATCCCAACCTGTTCCTCGTGGGTCATCTTTTCAGCCTCTCAGTTCAGGCCCCAGGAGGACAGCCAGGTTTCTGTTCTATAGGGTAGTGCAAAAAGAAGCTAGGAATAAAAAGGAGCAAAGGTACCATATAAAATAGTAAAAAATGAAACAGAGAAGGTGTGAAGTTAGATGTTTGATTTATGTGTGGAAAACCAGCGCCAAGAATATTGTTATGGGCCTGGCTCCTAGAGGCAAGATTTGTTAGCAAAAACTGTCTCTAAATATTTATGCTCAGCTAAATAATTGCTAAATAATTCCAGTTCTCAGCTGGAAATATAGGATCAAGACTAGCCTAAATTAGTAGATTTCTGAGATAGTATATTGGTATTTTATTCAGCAGTACTCTTACTTTCACTATATAATTAATATCCTTTTATAAAAGCCTTTTCATGTCCCACATAGGAAGGCTTCTTTTGGAAATATTTCCCTAAAATAAACAAAGCACTTAAGGCAGTTCATTTGATAGCATTTGTTTTAGGATTATTAAAGAAATACAGTTTTGGCCTTCACATCGCGTGCTAACACAAATTCTTTCACATGCTGATCCTTGCGCTTAGAGTGGAGTATTGCCGAGCAGGCACGGCAGTAGTACAATTCTTCATCACCTTGGACATTACCTTCCTGAGAATCAGCTTGTTTCCAACATTATTTTTATGGCCCTGACTGGTGCTTAGTGAACCCAAAATTAGAAGCAGGACTCCAATGTGCAGAGACTCTAGAATAAAAACTATTTTGAAAGAACCAAGAGACATGGAGGAAGTGTCATCATTGAATTCAATGGCCAAAGAAACATCTATAAAATTCTCATATTCTTCTCTTATCAGAACAGAGGATTGTTGCAGGTTTTTGACCCAAAACTGAAAGATTCTAAATTCAAAAGCAGTTGATTGAAATGGAAGTCGATACTTCTCATAGTTTTTCTCTTGGACCCATAAAAAAGTTTCAAATATCATAAAGGAGATTTAGAGTCTTGAGTGGACTCTTCCGTAAACAAGTTCTGTGATAAATCACTTACCCTCTTTTGAGCTACAGTTTCCTTATCTGTGAGTATATTGGATGTGATATTGGTGAGCATTTCTGGTTAGTTCTACCCAGTGTTGATTCTTCTCTGACTTTTAAAAACCATTCTGCAGAAACAGAATAACAGAGGAAGAACTGATGAAAGAAGCATTTCAGTCGGAAATTGGGAGGGGTTGGAGTAAATTATTTTTATGCTGTAGAAGAAACTTGGGCTGTGGCTATCTATTGTTAATTTTACCTGATTATAGCATCCCGTGCAGCAGGGAAACAATGTATTAATGTTACCAAAAGACATTTTGTGGAGAGAATAAAGGAAAAAATTATTTCAGTAGAGGAAAAAAGGAATAAAGGAAAAAATTATTTCAGTCTGTGTGTGTATGTGTCTATATGTGTGTGTGTGTGTTTTAAGGGAGACAGAGATGGAGAGTTTTTTCTCTCCATGTCAGACAGAGATATAAGATGGAGCTTTGCAATCTAACACAGATCTATTTTGTCCACTAATGCAGAAATAACATCATGTGCATTTAGAAAGCTCTGGATCTGTTTAAATCAATTAAGCAAAGTTAATGCATTTTGATATCTGAGCTCTTTCCTTATCGAGATAACTCTGCAATGTTTTCTTCTCGGAGCCCAAGGTGATGAAAAATGACTCATTTACTCTATTACATCTTATAACTGTGGCTTCAGGAATTTTTTTTCCTTTAGCTGTGAAGCCACAAGAAGACTCTATGTGGCTCTAAAACTGCTGTTGGCTTTCATACCACAATACTCAGGGGCATTTCTCTCCTTCAGACAGCTATTGTTTTCAATCTGGAGATAAACGCACACTTGATAAAACTATTTTAATGATGCTAATATTCATACTTTGGTAGAATACTTTATCTGCTAGGAATAGCTTTAAAGAATTGGTTGAGATTTTGTCATCTCATACATTTTAATAGAATATGGAGTTTGTAATTAACAAGAAAAATACAGTAGCTCCACCTCTCACTTCCTTCACATTCGTGTAATGATTGCCAGTGGAATATTTGCCATTTTGTACCCTTTGTAGGCCAATCAATATTTTGGTGAATAGAGAAGTCTAAAGCGCAGAACTGTAGTGTAAACAAATGTGAAACATTAAAAGTATGCTAAATATTATAGCCAGTTGATTATGTAAATTTAAACAGTGTAGGGTAAAGGAATTGCTTATTAAATTAGTCTGTTTTTAGTTCACTCTGGCATTGTTTATTATACACTCTAGCCAGATATTTCATAAATAGACTCCTTTTACAACCTGGAGGTTTGGGGAATGCCAGCTGATTAATGAAATGGCTTATGGGCTTGGAGGCCATGATGGAGAGAGCTTGTCTTATGATAATTTCCATTGTACAGCTCAGAGCTTCTATGAGGTGGGGGGAGAAAGTGAGCAAGAGAGAGACTGATAAGAGGACTCTGATGGGTAGTCATTCCTACATGAGCACCTGTTACATCAATCTGTGAATTGGTTGATTTTTAGCTATATCCTGTACTGATCTTCCTAGAGGCAATACATTAAGATTTTCTATTAAGAATTCAGGGAATAAATTCCATTCATGGTAAATTCGATTATCCAACTGTAGGAGTATCTACAGTATCTTTGTGACTTAAGAGTTTAGCATGCCTAAACAAATCTCAGAGTGACAGTGATGCAGGAAACCTCTCAAAATGGTGGCTTTCTAGAAACTTACTTGCAGTCTGGCAAGGAGCAAACCAATCTGCTGTGCTAGATCCTGTTTGAAAACAGATCATAGAGAAAGAACATACAAAGAATAAGAAGCTGGCATTTCTTTGTCTTAGAAGCCAAGAGGGGTGGACTCCGTTAGACATCTTCTGCAGAGGTAATTCCTGATTTTGAGGACCTTTCAGTCTAACCAAGCCATTCCATTTCTTAAGGTCATTCCATTTCTCAATTTCTCCAGTTTTCTAGCAATTCTGATTTACATGGAGTTTATATTCCTCTGCTGCTTCTTATAGTTCATAGCAGCCGACACCCATTTCTTTCAGTCCTGTCTTTTTCTTCCCCTCTGTAAGATGAGATGTTTATCCGCTTTTCCAAAGTTCTGATTCCTTTGCTCTTTGTTAACATGGGCCCTTTCGTCTGCATCTTCTCTCCCTTAGCATAACTACTTCCCATCTGCCTAAGCCCAGTTCCATTTCTATTTCCATTAAAAACTATCTCTGGGCCTAATTCTACTCTTGTATTAATGAGTTTCTCTTTGTCCTCACCTAACCACATGAAGTCTCCAGAAACTGTTCCTCAGCATGTGCCTTTGATTCCTTATTGTCAATTTATACGCAAAGCCCACACATTCTGATTTTTTTTAACTATCATCTCAAGGAAGCCCTAAGGTTGAAGATGTCATCAGTGATACTTTTGTGAGCAAATACAGTGATCTTCTCTGCACTTGGATCTCCTTTCGTCATCTTGTCTCTTGTGAGTCACTTCTATGCTTGAAATAGTTCTTCCCTTAACATTCATGATACTGTGCCTCTTTTTTTCTGCAATCTCTGGTTGCTGCCTTTATGTTTCCTTTGTTTATATTTTCAAAAGCACTTCATATGTGCTTGTGCTATGTGTACATTTTCCAAAACTGTAATGGGCTACTCTACGGTAATTGCCATTTTACAGATGAAAAAGTGGAGGATGAGAGAATCTAAAGAACTTGTTCTAAAAGTCACACACCTCAAAAGTGATGAAGCCAAGATTTGATACCAAGTCTACCTCCAAAGCCTTGTCCTGCCTACTCTTCAGCTAATTTTTCCAGAGGTCTCCGAAAAGTTGTCTTTTTTGTTTGTTTGTTTGTTTGTTTTGGTACTAGGGATTGAACTCAGGGGCACTCGACCACTGAGCCACATCCCCAGCCCTATTTTGTGTTTTATGTAGAGACAGGGTCTCACTGAGTTGCTTAGCGCCTCGTCGTTGCTGAGGCTGGCTTTGAACTCGTGATTCTCCTGTCTCAGCCTCCCAAAGTGCTGGGATTACAGGCTTGCACCACCGTGCCTGGCTAAAAAAGTTGTCTTTTCAGAGCCCCATGTGGGGAAAAAAGACTGGCTTGCTCTGCTGCACCATATAATTGTAGCCTCAAATTTTTCTAAAATTTTGGTTGTACAGCCATAAGAAATATTACTGGAACTCTCTCACTTTCCATGCCTGCCACTTAGTCTGCAAATCTGTCTGTATCTGTATGCATACTTTCTTTCTTTCTAGTATAATAGAAGATTCACTCCTCTATTGCATTAGCTTCATAAGCAGGGGAACACTCTCCATTCTTTGTCCTTCTAAAAGAAATTCTCTCTCAAGTCCATGTTCCATTGCAGCTTCTGCCCCATTTCTGCAAAAAAAGTTTTCTACCAACCCTTTCCATTCCCTCATGTCTCATTTATGTTTTAAGTTATATTCCGGCTCATATTCCCACTTCCCAACTGAAACTACCCTTGTCAAGGTCTCTAATGACCTCCCTTAGATGGCTGCAGTGAAACCTCCCTATCCCCATCCTTAGTACTTGCTGCTCAGCAGCCTTGCTGCTCTTTAACTGACATCCGTACTGCCACACCAGCTGGTTTTCCTTCTGCCTCTCCGGCTGCTCCTTCTCATATCCCTTGTTATGGTTTGGATGTGAGGCATCCCCCAAAAGCTCATGTGTGAGACAATGCAAGGTTTAGAAGATAAATGATTGGGTTGTGAGAGTCTTAACCCAATCAGTGAATTAATCCCCTGATGGGATTAACTGAGTGGTGGCTGAAGGTGGGTAGGGTGTGGCTGGAGGAGGTGGGTCATTGGGGGTGTGCCTTTGGGATATATATTTTGTATCTGACAAGTGGAGTCTCTCTCTGCTCTCTGATCATCGTGTGAGCTGCTTCTCTCCACCACACTCTTCTGCCATGATGTCAGCCTCACCTTGAGCCCTGAGGAATGGAGTTGGTGGTCCATGGACTGAGACCTCTGAAACCATGAGCCCCCAAATAAACTTTTCCTCCTCTGGTCGGGTCTTTTAGTCACAAGAACAACAACAACAACAAAAACTTGACTAAAACATCCCTCTTCCCACTCTTCTTCCTTTACTCAGGGCTTGGTCTTTGTCCTTCTCCAATTTTCTATCTACTAACTCAGCATTGATGATTTTATCCAGTTTTGTGAATATAAATACCACCTATATGATGATCAGTTTCAAATCATATCTCATTTTTCTGCTGATTCCAGACTTATTTATCCAACTCTGTTGTTCAGTGTTCTGATACAGATGTTAAACTGGCATTTCAAACTTAACACAGACAAGTGAGAAATCATCTTAATTTGCCCTTCAGTAATCTTCCCGGCCTCAGTCAATGGAACCACCCTCTGACCCCCACTTTGCTGCTTAATGCAGAAATTCAACAGGCCTCACACTTTCTCCCTTTGCTTAATTCCCACCATCTACTCCCTCACCAAGCACACAGTCTCCCCTCCTCCAAATCACTTTTTAATTCCAACCTAGTTTTTAATTTCATTGCCACAATTCTAGTTTCACTTGCCTTAATATCTTACCTTTGAATAGGTGTCTCATCTTCCACTCTGGCCCCTATCCAAGCCATTCTTCAGCCTAAGTCTGTATTTTCAAGCATGAATCAGAACTTACCATTTCCTTTAGTCACAACCCTTGGAACTTAGCACAGAATCCTCCTCCTTACTGTTCCCTGCTCATCTTATCCTGTAAAATCCAAACTCAGAATGGAGTCACTCTGGCTCAGGTCTGCACATATCTGCTAACCTGCTTTTTGTGCTTCTGTGACTTAATGCTATGCTTGCTTCTCACGGATGGGGCCAAACCACAAGCTGCCAGACCCCCTGGCTAGTAACCTAAAGTTCCAGGAACTGAAATAGGGACATAGGCAGTGCCGTCACGGTTGAACTGTAAATAACTATAGGTTGAATATTTGCCAAATCCTGCTTTCCCAAGTCATGTAACTCACCCACCCTAAAATAACCTCTGAAACACTCATTTCGGGGTCACTCTCTGAAGGAGAGCCGACCCCAATTGATTGGCCTGTGTACCTATTTCCTCAATAAACTTTGCTGCTTCTGCAGAGTTGTCTGGCCTGCACTTCTTGGGGAGAGGTGCAGGTTGGATGCCACAGTCCTCCCACTCACAGTGCTCCAGCACATTGACCTCTTCTCCTTTCTTTACACACATCTGGTTCTCTCTTGCCTCAGAGCCTTTGCACAGGTTGACCTTGACTTTGAAGTAGTTCCCATAGTTGAACTCTATAGTTGAATTCTGTTAGTTTCAGTTCAAATGTACTCTCACTACAGATGTCTGCCCTGATCACCTTGTGAAAGATGGCCATCCCCATCCCCAAATCATCTCTTTCATATTCTGTGTATTTCTTTCAGTTTCTTAAATTGCTTATCATTGTCCTCTGTCTTCACTTTCTAGAACAACACTGAGAGAACTTCCCTGCAATGTTGAAGACATTCTTTGGTGCTGTCCAGTTTGGTAACCACAAGATCCATAGGGTTATGGATCACTTGAAATTTGACTAGTAGGACTAAAGAATTAAATTTCTAAGTTTAAGTCTTTTATAAATTTTTTTTGGTACTGGAGATTGAACTCAGGAGCACTTGACCACTGAGCCACATCCCCAGCCCTATTTTGTGTTTTATGTAGGGACAGGGTCTCACTGAGTTGCTTAGTGCCTCGCAGTTGCTGAGGCTGGCTTTGAACTAGCAATTCTCCTGTCTCAGAAATAGCCACATGTGGCTTGAGGCTACCATAATGAATGGGATCGTGCTCAAATGTAAACTCCATGAGAGCAGGTGTCTTTATCTAATTTGTTCACTGCCTTCTCCCCAGGGCTTACAAAAGTAACCAAAGTATGAAAGATGCTCAGAAGTATTTGTTTGGTGAGTGAATGAATGAATGAATGAATTCTGGGAGAAAAAGATGATTATCGTTAATCATAGTATGCTTTGTAAATTATACAACTCTCCTTCAAGAAATGTATTTGGACTATGTATGGTTTTCCTGAGATCTTTAATTAGGATTCTAAGAGGGGGACCTAATATTGTAAATGAAATTTTTGACCATGTTGAAAACATGCTTGATTCTTTTTCTGTGTTTTGTTAACCAGTGATACAATTATGCTATCTATGGTGTTATCATATGTAATTAATGAATTAATCAATTTACTTAATTCACAGGCAGAAAGATATTCTGTTTTCTAGTGTTGTCTCCTAATTATGCAGTAAATCAAGGCTTTGAAGAGTTTCAACAACCATTCATTTTTTATGAATTAATCTTTCCTTGGCTTTCTTCTCTAGGGGTGAACAAATAATGCAAACATAGACCCAAGGATACATGAAGTCTGAATGCTAAGAGCATGCAGAAGAGGTAGCTGAATATAAAAATTATATGGAATTAATTTTCAAATGGTGTAGTAAATGTCACTGGGCACAGACAGGGTCAATCTGTGCCAAGTACAAGGACAGGTAAGTATTAAAGCCTTGCTTTCTTAGAAAAAGACATCAAATTAAACATGCAATCAGCAATAACCAAAAAAAGATTAATAAGAATATACAAGCAAGAAATACAATTTTTTAAAAGCCAGAATGCTTGGTTTAAGAGCAACTTTGTCTGTTTTGATATTAATACCTGCCTGGGAATAACCACCATGTTACTGCTCCTACTAGTATTACTACTGCTCCTATGCTCCTATCTTTTGAGAACCTACTGTGTGGCGGAAACAATACTAATTACTTCTTATGCATGATTCCATTTGATCAACGGATTAACTCTATATGACAGATGCTAATTTCTCCATCCTGAAGATGAAACACATTCAGTTGAGTTTATGAGTGGTTGAAAATGCAGTCTAGCTCCTGTATAAATCTGACTCCAAAATTTGTGTTTTCAAAAAGAAAAAAAAGTTTAAAATCTAATGTTCTCTATCGCATTCAAATAACAACACCTGGGAGCCTCTGGGTAAGTGCAATATAATTCAGTTTTAAATATGACATTTTAATAAAGTCACTTTTCTGATCCAATTGTTGTTAATATTCATGATCTAGAGCAAATGGAAAGTAATCAATTTAAGTTAGCAAAGGAAGTTAGGCATGATACAATATGGAGTTGTGGGGTCTGTGGCAAAATCAAAACATATACATATCCAAACTCACTAAAATTCATTTTAAGAGGCTGTTGTGTCTCTGAAAAAGATCTATTTTGAAGTCATGACCTGTAGTACCTCAGCATGTGGGCTTATTTGGAAATAGGTTTACTGTAGACGTAAATTAGGATTAAACTATACTAGTATATGTTGGGCCCTAATATAATATAATTGGTTTACTTAGAAGAGAAGAGACACAGACAGGGAGACAGGGAGGATACCATGAGAAGATGGAGCGGTGGAATGATGTATCTACAAGCCAGGAAATGCCACGTTACCAAGCAACAACCAGAAGCCAGGAAGAAGCAAGGACGGATTCCCTAAGGACGGTGAGGGGGTGTGGTCCTGCTGACACCTTGACTTTGGACTCTTGATTCCAGAACTGTGAGAGAATCAATTCATTTTATTCTACCCAGCTTCCTAGAGATGCTAAAACAAAATACAGAACCTAATTCAGAGGCACCAAAGGGACCCTCCACAGTCCAGATGGACATATTAAATATAGGTGATGTGAACCAATATAAACCCTTGACATGATGATCTACAGGACAAGTATGATCGTTGAGCATGAAAAAAACAAAAACAGGCTAAAGCACAGTTCTGACTTACTCTTGAGTTCATACAACGAATTATAGAGCACTTTGTATGTTCTAGATACTGTCCAACGGTTTTATAAATATTATCCTCATTATAATTCTATTACTTAGAAATTATTACTACCACTTCCATGTTATGCAGGGGAAAATTAAAACATATAGACGTTAAATGACACCCAAGGTCACACCCATGGCAGACCTGGGATAAATCCAGGTAGTCTAGTGTTGGGGTCCTTGCCTTGACAGCGGTGCCACACCAAGGTATCTGAGAATGGACAGAATTTATTATCAGTGCCCTACCTCCACCTTTCATTTTAGTGATTGGTGTGTGAAAGGTACACTTGCCCCGGGCTGTACTATAGTGTGAGTGTTTGTGTCACCTCCAAATTCATACATTTGAAACCTAGTTCCTGATGTTTTGGTATCAGAAGGTATGGCCTTTTGGAAGGTGAGTAGATTATCATCAATGGGATCGTAAGAGAGGCCCCAGACAGTAGGCTGCCTTGCCTTTCCACCATGGGGTGACACAATGAGAAGTGAAAGCAGTCCCTTACCAGACACCAACTGTCAGTGCCTTGATCTTAGACTTCCTGAAACTGTGAGAAATAAATTTCTTTTGTTTTTATTTGTTCTTTTAAGACACACATGACAATGGAGTATATTTTGACATATTCTACATAAATGGAGTATAACTTATTCTAATTAGGATCCCATTCTTGTGGTGGTACATGATGTAGAGTTTCACTGGTGGTATATTCATATATGAACATAGGAGAAAAACTGTATACACGATGGAATATTACTCAGCCATCGAAAGAATGGTTTTATGACTTTTGCCAGTAAATGGATGGATCTGGAGACTATCATGCTGAGTGAAATAAGCCAATCCCCAAAAATTAAAGGCCAAATGTTCTCTCTGACATGGGGATGCTAACAAACAATAAAGGGAGGAAGGAAGAACAGAAGTTCAGTGAATTACAAAGGGGAATGAAAGGAAGGGAGAAGGATGGGCATAGGAAAGGCAGTAGAATGAATTGGATATAACTTTCAGAATTTCTTTTATTTACTTAATTCACAGGCAGAAAGATATTCTGTTTTCTTTATATTTCTGTTTTATTTATAAGTGACCCAGTTTATGGTTTTTGTTATAGCAACATGAATGGACCAAGATACCCTACGTTTATGAAGTCTTTAAGAGGCTTGGGTTGCTGTACTCTCTTCAAGGATTCTCAATGGCTTCAAATTCGTTTCTTTGATGTGGAGAAGGGGTGGCATTAATTTATCTAGTTCCTTTCTGTGCTAGCCCTGACTTCCTAAAATATCTGAGGAAGGAATTCTGACAGAGGCTAGCAACATCTATTTCAACTGCATGTAAAAAGTCTGGGGAAGTAACTCTTAGAAATATTCAAGATCCCACTGGATCCACCATGATACAGAGTTTAATCTAACTCTCCCCTGAAAGTTTCCTTTCCCAGTGCACAGTTCCTAGGTACACGTTTGCGGATCCCTTTCAAGGAGGGTTACACAGAAAGTATGCAGTAGTGGAACAGCAGCCTTTCTTTTCCAAGGATCTTACCTTTATTTCATCCTAGGGACTCTGAGTGTGTAAACTGAGCAGGTCTGAGATCTAGTGAGCGGTGTGAGTCTCTGGGTTGATGGCTTTAGTTGGACCTGGAGTGTTTTTATTCGTTTGTTAAAAACAAAACAAAACAAAATAAGAAAGACTTAAAACTCTTTGCTTATTAATTATATTCCTTGTAAACCCATGTTTAATCAAGCACACGCAGAGATATCTATGAGCCAGAATAGTCTCAATATTTGGGGATTATTTCGGTCTTGATGCCAATTACAGTTGGCATGGTCCCTCTGCTGCCATGAGATTCACAGCCACTGAATTCAGGGGAAGTTTCTATTGCAAGCCTGTCCATAAGTGTTGCCAAAACAGAGCCAAAACAGATCTTCCCATGATCGTCTGAGCAAGGCCTTCCTGAATGTGAGAATCTTCCAGGATCTCTGAAAGGGCCTGAGTGCGGAGTGAGAGGACAGACAAAGAGCAGTTCATCCTCTGAGTCTTTTAATTTATTCCCCTACATCTGTGGTTCTTAAATTAAGCATATATCAGAATCACCAGGAGGGCTTGGTAAAGACAGTTTTCTGTGCTTCAACCCTAGAGCTTCCGATTCATCAAGTCTGGCATGTTTAGGGTGGAGCCCAAGTCTTCATTTTTAAGAACTTTCCAAATAATGCTGCTGCTGCTGATGGGGGTGCCTCCCTTAGAGAACCACTGTTCTATGTCATGCTGTAGGGTTTCTGGGATTTCAGTTGATATACTGAGGAAAGCACTAGATCCCTGTTGGCATCCACCAATCTGGGAAGCTTTTAGAAGCACAGCTCACTGTCTGAGCTAGCACATGGATGACAGGCATTCTGAAAGTACATTCATATCAAAGAATTCAGACCAGTCAATGACTTTTGATCAAGCACCTTCAAAATCCATCTCCATAAATAACATTTCTGTAAATTCTGATTTTCTCTACTCCAAATTTCTAGTCTATGTTGAGATCAGATGCTAAATTTTGGCCTATAATTATGCTTGGGGGGCAGCTGGAGGGCATCTATGATTATCTTCTGCAAGAAGGTCTCTGCTTCCTCAGGCAATGTAGAAGTGTTTTATGAGGCTAAAGGAACACTTCTTGGGATATTTTAAGAGGATGCTGGTGGATTCAGGGCATTCCAAGTAGTCTGAATTCTTTCCAGATACACCATTCCTATTGTCCTGAGTCAGATACACCTAACCTTCACATAAAAGGCTTGGTGTAGCTATGAATTCCACCATCATCATAATTCAGCAGTCTTGTGAATCTTACTCTGAGCACTGTCTTTTGGAGATCTTAGCCCATTTCTATGTGAGGCAAGAGATATTACTTTTTGTGATGGTCAGAAAAGTCTCTACATTTCATCTGGGCTCTTAAGGCAAGAATTTACATATTTTTCCATACACACTCTTCTTACCTTGAATGTAGCCAGTGCTAACTTACCCTAGTCCTAGACTTCCTCGTGTACTCCAGATTTTGGTTTTACCCAATGGGCATATGATGCCAAGTAACCAGAGGCAGTAACTTAGTTATTTTGCTGTTGCAGCTCTTACCTAATTACCAATTTCAAACAGTACACCTTTATCCCAATGGTATAAGCAGTACTCTCCTCCATGTTCCAACTTTTGTGTCAGGGTTCTTTACTTGTAAACAAAAGATCCTAAGAAGAAAAGAATGCATGATCTTACTAACTGAGTATAGCTCTTAGAATTGGAGGCCAAGCTAAACTTCAGACTGGAAAGCATTAGAACTAAAACAGCTCTGGAAAGCCAGGTAGCAGAAATGAACAGATGTACCGTCTTTTCAGAGGTACATGGTCAGAATGAATGACCTGCAGTTATTTTTGGTCTTTGAGGAATAAAGATCAATGTTCACATCTCAGAAGGAAGAAGACTAATGTTTCCTTAATCATCTGTGCACTCATTTTCCAAGAGAGTTTGGGCCACCCTGTTTATCTGTCTCACCAACACTATATTCAGTTGGGGAGACATTTCCCAAAAATAAAATTAGAATGTTGTGTCCAGAAAAAAAGGGGAAAAGAAGCTGGACAGATAAAAAATATGCTGTGTCCACTCCAATCCTAAAACCCAGTTTACATCCAGGTATCACACGTAGTACCTCTTTGGTATATGCAAACAGGACTTGCAAGTTGTAACAAATTCACATATATTGGGGGTTTTATTTCATAAAACTTTTGACTCTGGCCTGGTCTATTATCTGGACTGTCTTTCTTCTTCTTTTGGCTTCTGTGGGTACAAAATCACACGTGCCTTTTTGATAAATTATAGCATCTTTTTAAGGACAGCCAAATGAAGAAAGACACAAGTAGGTTTTAATATCCAGGAGTGTAATTGTGTAAATCTCCTTTTAAACTTAAACCATATGGGTTTAGAGAGCAGTTGAAAATAAGTCAGAAAGGCATTAATAGCCTTGACTAAATAGAAACAGACATCAAGCTAAGCACACAAACATCCAGAAAACCAACAGGATGATAGAGATGTACAATAAATACAATCAAAAAGACTCAATCAAATGTAGAATGCAGCACATCAAAGGTAAAACCTTTACCTATTATTAATTATGACAGTAATTTCTATCTCATAGCATTTCACATAGCAACCGTAACCAAGAACATCTGCATTTTAAACTGAAGTTGCCTCCTGTGCTGAAGAGAAGCAGGATATGAGCTCACCTTCTAGGAGCAAAGGAAACCATGGAGGGACACCCGAACATTCACACAAACCGCCACTTGGCTCATTGTGTATTGGAAAAATAGCATCTCCTATAGGGCACGGTGGTGTATGATTCTAAGGAAAGTTTGAATAAGGAAGGAAAGGTAGTGTAAGTGTCCTAGGTTTTCTTGTTACATATTCTATATTGTCTATTTGAACAAATGCCATTAAAAAATAATAACTTCTCTATATAAGTGTAATCCAAAATATAAATAATCACAAATATCTCTCAAGGCCACGGATTCTTTGAAAATAAGATTTTGTTTAAAATTAATTATCTCATGATTTCTTTCATATCTGTTTATCAAAATCTGCTTCCTAAGGTCCCCTTGTATGAACCAAGGGGCTCACATGAACCACAGAACCCTGACAGCTACTTTCCAAGTCCTTATACCATCTCTAGCCTGTGTCCTCCATGTACACTCTTTTTAAAGTTTTTTTATATGACACTTAGATTATTATTTCCTTTTTTTACTTAGTCTTCCAGAAAAAAAAATCCTAAGAGCATTAGTTCACTTGGCCTATGACATCAAATCAATTTACAGAACCCTCCTTCTTGATTTCATTAAAACAAACATTGAGTCATATGAGAGCATCTAGTGGTCGAGCTACTTTTCCCTGATAAACCATCACTGGTGTGTAGTTTTGATATTCAGGTCAATCCCAGCTTCGTACAACAGCTATTGATAAAGCATATCCTTTTTAGAGTGCCATATAGATTGAACACCTGTGACACATTCTGTGTGCATGTTGTGATTTAGATTAGTGTACCTGGCCAGGCAGGTAGTGCACCCCTGTAATCCTAGTGGCTGGGGAAGCTGGTGAGGCTGAGGCACAAAGATCACAAGTTCAAAGCAAGCCTCAGCAACTTAGCAAGACCCTGTCTTAAAATAATAAATTTTTAAAAGGACTGGGAATATTGCTCAGTGGTTAAGTGCCCTGGGGTTCAATCCTTGGTACTAAATAAATAAATATGGATGAGTACACCCCAAGGGTCCACATATTAAAGGCTGGGCCTCAGGTAGCAGGATTGGAAGGTGCTGCGGACCTTTAAGAGGTGAGATCTAGTGGGAGGTCCTTCAACCATTGCTGGAGGATAGTGGGACTCTAGCCAGTTTGTTCTCTCTGCTTCCTAGCTATAGATGAGAGCACTCACTCCTATGTGCTCCCTTGTCATGATGTGTCACCCCTATAAGAAGACCAAACCTATGAGACTGCCTGATTTTGAAACTGAACCTCCAGAAATGTGAGTCAAGATAAACTTCTCTTTATTTTATGGGAAGCCTGTGGCAGGTATTTTGTCATAGTGTGGTAAAACGGACTGACACAGTGCATCACCTCAAGCATGCCTTGCTCCAAATATAAGAGATGAGTACTTACAGTAGACATCTGTTGTTTTGATGGTTGCCAATATGAGTGCCTCCTTCCCAAGGTGTACACACGAGCATTTGCTTTACCAGGCTTCCTTGCAGCCAGGGTAGATATGGGTCATAAATTCAACTAACTCATCCACCTATATAAGACTTCACTCAGAATTAAGTGGCCTGAAGTAGGAGGCTCTTCAGGGGTGGGGAAGAGTATCTGCTTTTCTGAGAGAGGTGACAGCCGAAGTGGGTGGCAGTGGTGGATGCAGAAGGGTTCCTGTGCCCTTAAGCTCAGAAAGCAGCTGTAGTAACATCTTCACCCATGTGATTTTTTTGCTATGGCCTAGGGCATTGTTCATTGTTCTGGAAACTTCAGAATGGAGCTTGTTCCTTTGTTGATCCAACTGATTCTATGAGCTGCCTCATATCCTTTAAAATATTTGATTTCACCTTAAAATCACTGAAATAGACTTTCGCTTATGAAGACTGACCAATACCATGTTATTAGTATTGTCTACCTTTAAAGGGTGAGATCAACAGAGGCACATGAAAGCTGAGTAATTCATCTCATATGAACAAAGAGTAAACAAATATTGGAGGCTGCAATTAAAAATCAGTGACTTTTTATTACTTCATACCAGTAACTACTCTCCCCAGAACAGGCACCATGTTGAATTGTTCACAATCACATATACCTTGGTACACCTTTGCGCCTGACCTCCGTGAGATTCAGTTATATTAGACTTCTAAACTAATGTATTGTCTAGTTTGTTTCTAATTTTCTAACGAATTTATCCTTGCTCTCTGCCATGAAGACCTATGCCCAATGTAGGAACCCAGTCCTGTCTTTCAGAACCATTTGGGAATCTTCCATCTGCCTTCACCAGTGAGGTCTTTTGAGTCCCTTCTAGTTGCTCATCTCCACAGATTGTTTAGAGTCAGAGAACTCTCTAGAAACTTTCTGTTGAATGCCATTTGACTTTGCATTTAGTTTTTTCTCAAGGATCCTTAAAATGAGTTTCGAGATGTTCATGTCCTTTGAATAGACAAATGGTCTTGGTTACTAAGAAGCTATTTTTATTTGTGCTCTCAGTTTGAATCTCTTTGTATTTGGAATCTTCAGTTGCCCTTCCTTGTTCCTTTATTAATTAGATACTTCAGTGGGTTCTTTAAAAACTAAAGTTCCCATTATTATATTTAAATCATATTTTCATATGGTTGTGTGTGAATTATCCATCATTTTAAAATTTCAATTACTCTTTTAAATGGAGATTAAGCACTGTAGAATGTGCATGAAAAGAATACAGCCCAAGTGAGTGGAGTTGGGTTTTCTTTTCTTAAAGTTTCTCTAAAGCCCACAGGTTCAGAAATTTAAATTTAAAAATTCCCAAACTGATGACTCCTAGCCTACTATACTCATCCGTGTCTACTCAGGAGAAGAGAACTCACTGTAGATCTTTTGATAGAGAGAAGTTTACATCCAGAAATAACTAAAAAGATTGGAAGAAAAAAGGAAAATAAGAGAGGATGAGGCCGTCTGGATATTAACAACAGAAGGGAGTTGCCCCTGTCTCTAGAACAGGAAGGGCAAATGGAAGACAGAGGTCATGTAACCAGAGCCCAGACACCAAGGCTTCCCTCCAGGGAGCTGGAACCAGCAAGGTGCAGCCACCACAGGAGATAAAGCCAAGCAGAGAAGCAGGGTGAAATACACTGGCTCTTTCCTCCTTTCCAGGAACCCTCGGAAAAAGTCTAGGTGAGAGTCAGTTGGTAAATCTGGGAAATGGGCCTTTCGGTGCTTTGTGATTTATGACAGAGCAGGGGAAGGTTGGAAATCAATAGAATAACAACAGTCCCATGACCACCTCAGACATCTAGGGTAACATTTGGAACTATAGCAGGATTATGGCTGAAACTGAGTCTACTTACTCTTCCACCTCTAAATTATTGATAGGGTTTTCTGTAGTCAACTGTTCTGCAAGAAGTCTCATCACATGGAAAGCTGTTCTTATAATACACACGAAACATTCTCTTATGTCATCAACTTATAGTTATTTTTTAAGTATTAGTTTATTTGCATTGCCTTATGATGAGCTATTTATTTTTCTTTCTTCTATATATAGAACCCAAGATTGTATCAGCTCTAATGAAGTCTTATAATAACGATTATTATTAGCATGCTCTTATTCCATAAACTGGAAAGTTTCCGGTATGCCTTCAACTCCATCCCCATTATCATAATCACGTAATGTCTGGCAATAACATCACATTAAAATTTCAAAGAATTTTTTTAGGTTCCCTGACAAAATAAAATCTTTACTTATTTACAAATTACACTTTCTATTTTTAGTCATAAAGGGCACCAGTATAAGGAACTTTCTAGTTGATGGTACTAATTGTAGCAAAAAAGAAAATATGGCAAATGATATTTTGTGGAAGTGCTGAGTTATGGCCAAGCTGTTCCACAGGCAATGGGGGAGAAGAGAGTGGGGACCAGGTGGAAAGGGGAGCAGGTGACAGGAAGATGGAGGGAGAGGACACTTAAGCTATTCCACAAATGTTTAATGAGCACCTACCACATGCCAGGTACTATTTCATCTGCTGAAAATAGAGCAGAAAGCAAGAAAGACACATTCTGTGCTTTTGTGGATCTTATATTCTCATGGGAAAAGAAAAACAAAACAAGTTTTTAAACTACCATCATATCATGTTGTGGTACTATAAGAAGCAATGTTTGTTGAGTCAGTTACCCAGAGAGGGTAGCCTGAAAATTCCTCTCTGAAATAGTCACTTTGGTACTGAGACCTGAAAGAGAACCTTGAAATAGGATTCTAGACAGGACAGAGTCCCAGAAGCCAGAACACACTTGGCATTTTTGAGTAATCAAAAGGCAGCCACGTGGCTAGAACATAGGGAGGGAGGGAGAGAGAAAATGGGTTGGCGGCTGCAGCAGCTGCATTTTATTAAACCCACAAATTAGGGTGGAACCATTATTCCAGGGTGACTGTGAAACAAATAGCACTGGGATTGTAAAGAGGGGATTCCGGCATGCATGGCATTGTGCTAGGAGCTTAAAGGATGCAGAGATGAATAAGCCACCATTTCTGCCTTGCAGGATTCCCTGGCTGGAGAGGGAGAGACCAGAATCAAAAATGACTCCGTACCAGAAAACCCTACAAAGTGCAATGAGAGTGTAGAAGAAAGCTATTAATAAGGCAACAAGCCATCAAAGGATACATCATCTTCATTAAAGAATAAATACTGCAATGCTTCAAATGTGAAACAAAGTAGTTCAGCTTTGGGCAAATGTTATAAGGGACCATTCATGACTTTTGGTTATTGGCCAAACTAGAATATATATCACAAGGCTTTCGAGCTACAAGGAATATTGTTATCACTGAGTCTAAACATTTTATTTTTTATACAAAAGAAATAAGAGAGGTTAAATTAAGAGCTTGTGGTCAGCAAACTGACACCTGCCCTTGAATTTTTTTCTAGAATGCATCTTGCTTCTTGTTTGCATATCATAGCATGGCCACAGGTGTCTGCTTCTACCAACACTCCACACATTTGGAGATACTGGTCAGCTGATTCCATCATCCATTCATTCAACAACTGTTTATTGAAAATATGACTACCGTATGTCATGGAACACCTACTGTCAGCTAAGTGTCCATATGCTATTGAACAATATACGCTGTTTCCATCAGCTTTTTTGTTCCTATAACCAAAATATATGACAAGAAAAATTTTAGCAGAGGAAAGGTTCATTTGGGGCTCATGGTTTCAGAGGTCTCAGTGTATAGATGGCTGATTCTAATCTTCTGGGACTGAGGTGAGGCAGAACATCATGACAGAAAGGCGTGGAGAGGAAAACAGCTGGACATGACAATCAGGAAGCAGAGAGAGATTGCTCCACTCCTCAGGGACAAAATATATACCCCAAAGGCATGCGCCCATTGACCCACCTCTTCAAGCCACACCCCCACTTGCCTACAGTTCCCACCCAGTTAACCCCTGTCAGAGGATCAATGCACTGATTACATTAAGGCTCTTATAACCCAATTATTTTACCTCTAAACTTTTTTTCATTGTTTCCCACATGAGCTTTGGGGGACCCCTAATATCTAAATCATAACATATGCTAATCACTGGACTCCTACACAGCAAATCAAAAAATACCAAGCTAAGAACTTCCAGTTGTTATTTTCCCTTATATAATGTCATGGAAAGTAAGAAGTCATTATGACTAGAACTATAATTTTCTCAAAGCATGGCAGTAATTCTGGGCTTACTGTCTATAAATAGTTTGGTCCACTCTAAATGGACCCCACTGCACTTCTTTAACTCACAATTACTAAGTAACCAGCCACAAACAGCTGACGTTGGAATTGCAGGATCAAGATGAGCAAACTTCATACAAGGGCATTTAAAGATATGTCTGTGGGATGACTAATAGCCTATATGGAGACTGAAATGCTCAGCTGCTCAGAATTCTTAGCAGGTTTCTGAATTCTGTCTAAAAATACTGGCAGCAACATCTGCCCTCATTGTCAATGCTTGCTGAAGAGGCTTCAACATTCACCCAGAACAGGTAGGCTCTGGGCTTTCAAGGGGTTGAATAAAGATCCTCTAACCAGCAATCTGGGTAGAATTTAAACTTCCTTGGAGATATTGAAAACTTCTGGAAATTTCAAATTTTTTTTCAGTAAGACTGATATTTACTAAAGGAACCCATTCATTGAAAGTCAAGAGATCGGTTCCAGCCATCAGTGATGCTATGAACAAGCCCAGGACTGAATGTCCTCCATCTGCTTGCCACCATGCTCTTGGGCTACCCATGAACCAGAAGTGGAAGACCTTTTGATTTCTGAACATAAAAATTTTCTAACACCAGCACCTCTGTTCGTATTATTTCCGCTGTTTGGCATTTCATTCCCTTATTGATGTGTCTAAAACAAGAGAAAAAAGAAAAAAAGTCATCTTTTAAGTCCTAGCTCAAAATTTACTTATAACTTTCATCAGGAAAAATCATCATATCTTCCCCAGTATTCCCTAAATTTATTACACACAAGTTCTTCTTACTACTAGCCATACACTTTAAAGGCATCTATTGAATTTAATTCTCATAACTTTTTTTTTCTCTTATTCACAAAGGAGGGAAAAGAGAGCCAAGGTCAAGTTGGTAGCAAATAGCAGAGCTGAGATTCAAACTTATGAACTTCTGAATCCAGACATAGTGGCTTAGCTATTTTTTTTTTTTTTTTTTTTGGTTATCTTGCATCTGTCATCCAAGCACATCAGAACTAGTTTTCTAGATCTCTATTTATACTACGGAACGTGAACCCTTTGAAAAGAAGGACCAAGTTCAAGTGAAGCCAGCCTTTAAACTTGAGTTGATGCTCTACAGTGAGGTGTCAATTTTGAGATGCTATAGTAACAGTGATGATTAATTAGGAAAAATTGGAACTAGAAAGTACTATATGTTACACAAATTTCAATAGTTCTAGTTCTATTCAATTATTTATTTATACAATAAATGTTCAGTGGACATCTATTGTACTCTTGGCACAGTAGAGGATCCAGAGAGGTCTAAGGTAAAAATCCATGTCCTCAAAAATGAACATAAGCCATATGTGGTGGCACAAACTTATCATCCCAGTGGCTGAGGCAGAAGATTTCAAGTTCAAAGCCAGCCTCAGCAATTTAACAAGAACCTGTCTCTAAATAAAATATTAAAAAAGACTGGGAATGTGGCTCAGTGGTTGTGTGCCCCTGGGTTCAATGCCTGGTACCAAAAAAAAAAAAAAAACACAAAAAACTGAACCTAAATGAGATATGACTTATATAACTATAAATGGAACTTTGTATAACCGTTCAAGTTTAGGAGAAGTACTATTTATATTTCATTAATCCGTAAGCTATCATTAGTTTGCAATATATCTCGACTCTCAAGCCTAACAGGAAAATTGAACATGAAGGCAAGGGTGGGTTAGACACAGAACACAGAAGCAATGCTAATATACATGAAGAAAAAACACACAGCATACACCATGATAGTTCTAAATAAATATCTCAAAAACTCATTTTCACTTTTGTTGCAAACGACAAGTTTTAAGTCAGAATAGTTATAGTCAGATGGTGCACCATCTAAAACATTGCCCAGAATGGTAACAATATAAATACATAATGTTTTCTCCTCCCACATACATATTCAACTACAACTGACATATAGTTGAGGTCATCGGTGTCTCACCAAACTGGAAGATTTTTCTATTCCTATAGTCCTCACTCTCATTCCTTTAGGCAAACTAGCAGAGCTCCATCAAAAGGCATTCTTAATTCATAAGCAGATAATACTTTGAGCTGGCAAGTCTCATGAATGTGTACAGTGCTGGCATCTATTCCTATCCAACACACCAGCAACTGCTTGGTAGCCAAATCCCCTGTTAAGTCCTGTGCCACCCTCTTTACGTCTCCTGTAGAGCCTCCAGAATATATCTAGTTTTTGCCAGTCCGGAACTAGAAATCCAACAATATTGACTAGGAGAAACTTGAGTTGGTCAATGGGTTATTTATTCTTATATTCCCTATTTCTATATCATCTATATCGATCCCTTAAACCTCTCATCCTGGTATTACCATCTAGAGACATTCAGTGAGGGGATCTTTCTTTGTCCTTTCTGTACCAGTGGTTGAAAAACACTAGCTGAAATTTATAATTTTTGTTCTTTTCAAAAAGGAATTTAGAGATGAAGGATTATCGTTTTCATGAAGCTTGTTTGTCTCTTGGTTGTAAATGCCATTATAGATTTGAAACCCTGCATTGATATTAAAATGATCCACAAGACCTTGGGAGTAGAAACTGTGCTTCATTCATTCGCTTTTATATTTCTTGCATCTCACACAAAGCTTCTAGAATTGGTCTCTATACACTTGGGTTGAATTGTGGTATGTGGAATCAGCTTGGAAGAGTTTTGCTTTGAGTTCCCAAATCTATGGGGAATTGTTTAATCAACATATTCTCCCCTGTCATGGCTTAGATATGAGGTGTTCCCCAAAAGTTCATGTGTGAGACCATGTGAGAGAGTTGAGAGGTGAAGTAATTGGGTTAGGAGAACTTTAACCTAATCAGTGGATTAATCTCCTGATAGAGATTAACCAGGTGGTGACTATAGGCAGATAGGGTGTAACTGGAGAAGGTAGGTCATGGGGGGCATGCCTTTGGGGTATATATTTTTTACCTGGAGAAAAGAGTCAATCTGTGCTTCTTGGTGGCCACCTCCACCACACCCTTTCTTCCAGGATGTACTGCCTCACCTTGGGCCCAGCGCAATGGAGCCAGCTATCTATGGACTGAGACCTCTGAAGCTGTGAGCCCCAAAATAACCCCCCCTAAAATTGTCCTTATCAGGTCTTTTGGTCACAGCAGTTGAAAAAGCTGATTAAAATATCCTCTCAAGCTAACACCTAATAAATTGATGTTTAGATGGAAAGACAAGCAAAAATGTGTATGTATATGTGTGTACAAAATACACAATGTATATAATATGTACATTATATATAATGCACATATATTTTTCATGTATAAAATATATCTAAATTTAAACACATAGTGAAAAATGCTGCAGTTTCCTTTACTATTGCTTTATAGCACAACACTTGACCTTTACATATACTCCCTTCCACAGTAACTGCAGGAAGATATGACAGTCGTGTGGAGTGGAGATGGGACAATGTCCTGCTGTTCCTTTCTGTACTCACTTTATCCGCCAGAGGAGTAAGTTTTCCCCTGTGGCTCCTTTCAGCTCGGTTGTCATTTTTTAGCATTGAAAGCTCCATCAACAGATAGCAGCCTCTCCAGCAGAAGAAAGAGGATCTGCCACTTTAAATTTTCAGCAGGCAACTGGCATTTTATTATTTACGTATTTCATGTCATTATGTTGGATAATGTAACAAATGATGCAATCAGATCCACGGGAAATTTAAAGTGGTGTACACCTGTTCTCACCTGGGAGAGAAGCAATAGCTCATACACAACTTCCCCAGCTGAAAACCAGCAGCACACAAAGCCTTTGCATTGAGCCGTGCCTCCAGACTGACAAATAGGCAGAGCTGGAGAACATGAAATAAATTCCTTTAACCTCCTTGGATGAACTTAGGACCCGATTTTTGTTAATAAAAATGGCATTTTTCTTTCATGAAAAATCCTTCTATTTTGGTAGTAAAATTGATTCCCTCCACTGTTATTGAGACACAACATGAAAATCAAGTCTAAATTACTACTGCTTTTCTAAGCTCCTGGCTGAATTTGACTGCTAGTCCTAGAGATGGACCCATTTGTCAGTGATGCCATTACTTCTGTTTGAAAATGGTGTGCAAAGATGCCATATTGTATTTTCTGAAGTTAGTGAACCAGGAAAATATATTTCTCAAAAGCAATTAATCATGGGTCACATAAAAGAACTAGCTATACACTCACCCTCATTCCTTTTCAGAATTTTGGAAATTACTCAAGGAAAAAAATGACTTAAACATATAGGTGATCAAGCAACTCACTGCTATTCATAATTTGTATTAAGAAAATGTGTCCCAGTCATTAGGATGACTGGACCACAGGAATGCTAAGCGCTCTAATTTTTTACTGTTCCCCTACTCTCAGGTCAGGCTCCTGAAAGAGGAAGGAGAATGCAGGTAAAATCTCTCTTTTCTTTTCTGAGACTTTGTCCCAAATTCTTGTGGATGCTCCTAGTAAACCAAGTTTACCTAGTAGGGCTTCCAGACAAAATGCAAAACACCCCTTAATTTGAATTTCAGTTAAATAACAAGTGGCATAAGGATATCCCAAATATTGCATACTTGGGTTCCAAGATATAATTCATAGTCTAAAACATCCAATGCAGTGAAGATGAAGACATGATAAAATTTTTATTTTACTAAAATAACTTATAATAAATACTTACATATAACATATTTTGTGTATTTTATACAAAAATAATGCACTATATAGTAAGTCCCAAATACTGCATGGAACATATTTGTACTGAAAGATTATTTGAAACTCAAATTTAAGTGGCCATTAGGGAGGTTCACTTTGTTTTTATTAAATCAACAACTCTAGTAAGAGAAAAATAATTTCCACTACCTGAGCTATCTATAAGTGTGAGGCTGGTGTCCTCTTGGTCCTTCTTACCTGGATCCACATGCACTTCCCAAGCACGTGTTTTATTCCTAGCACACTAATCAACCAAGCACACCTCAAGTAAGGAAGTGGAAGAGATCTCCTCTTGAAGGTCTATAGCAGATGTGCCTCACCTAGTCAGTGTAGGCTTCCCCACAACGGTGCCTCCTCCTAATGCACCACATGATCCAAGGGTCTCTACCACGTCATCCATGTATAAAGAAAAGGGGAAGTGAGGAAGAGCCCACCCTCCTTCAGGGTCTCTGAGCTCTAGCACCTTCAATTTTGACCCCCAGATCTCCACCACTAAGTGCTGCTCCAACAACCTGAGATCCCGCTCATAGACACCAGCACCCTCGTTCAACAGAGTGGAGTGGTGACAAATCGTTTCCACCAAAGGATAATAGATTTATGGCCTCTGCTAATTCTTGCATGACAGATGAGTTGAATTGATGGGTTCAAAAGAACTTTATAGTACACATTGTATTTTTCATACTTTGTTTTCCACAATAAATACATGTGGCATGTCAGAGCTACAAAGGAAACTAGATCACATTCTCGCTTTCCTGTTGTTCAATCTGGTACTTGCAAGATTACAGCTAGATAACTATTTCGAAGATAAGATCTTCGAAATAGTTATCTAGCTGAGCATCACAGAGGCTTCTGCCTCTTAAAGTGTTTTTGTTTCTTAGCAATCATACCTGTAAGAGGCTTCTGCTCTTTTGGTAAAGTTCTTGTTATGAAAGCTGTGGCAATGGCTCTCAAATTTGCATGTGCCGGGGCTTGTTAAAACACATGCTTTCTGATTCAGGCTTGGGTGAAGCTTGAGGATTTGTGTTTGTAACAAGAGTCCAAGTGATGTCACTGCTGCTGATTGGCAGATCATACTTTAAGAATCACTAGCTATTGGTTACTCTTCCTTACTTTCGCCAAATGCTGTCCTCTGACAGATAGAAGATACCAGTATTTATTAAAGGAACTATTGAACACACTCAAATCAGTTTTAAAAAACACATACACACTGGACATGTTGGGGTACACCTGTAATCCCAGTGGCTCAAGGGCTGAGACAGGAGGATTGCGAGTTCAAAGCCAGCTTCAGCAAAAGTGAGGTGCTAAGCAACTCAGTGAGACCCTGTCTCTAAATAAAAAACAAAATAGGGGTGGGGATGTGGCTCAGTGGTCAAGTGCCACTGAGTTCAATCCCTGGTACCAAAACAAAAAACAACACAAAAAACCCACATGTATATGTGTGTGCATATGTTCACATGTTATATTGCATATCAATTAATTTGAAGAAAAACAAAGCCAATAGTTAGCTAGTATTTCATTCTTTATGGAATACTGTGGTTCTCACATATCTTTGTTCTTAGTTGGACATAGAAATTTCTCTCACCTGAGAATTCATTTCCTTTTCTAGCCCCACACTACCAGACTACTGTATATACACATAATGATATTAATACTTACAGAAAATAGAAACTTTGCAAATAAATTAACTTGTATTTATAAACTGATAATTCAAAAAGTTTTCCTTATTTTAATAATTACTACATTTTAATAGAAAATATAAAAGTAAAGAGAATTTAAAAATTATAAAGAAATAAAGAAAAATATTCCGAATAAAACATAAAAGTTGGCACTAATCCCACTGTCTAGGCAACCTCTGAGAATGCTCTTATATATCTTTTCTGTCTTTTTTGCTTTATTTTTTCATTGTTCTTGCTCTACAAAACTGTAACCATACTGTACATACTATTGTGTACTTTTTTTAACCAAATGATAAATTGTAGGCATTTCCCTATGCCATTTAATATGGTTCAACAATATGATTTCTAATGACTACAAAGTGTGCTTTTGCAAAGATATGTCATATTTTATTTTGCTTTTCCTCTATTAGGGAGCATTTAAAGTATTTCCTTTTTTGATAATACAAATAATGCCATAGAGAGTTCCAGGTTTAAATATCCTTCTGGTTGGTTGCATAGAACAACTTCCTCTAATTTCTGATCAAAACAGCTATAAAGACCAGGAAACAATAAAACTGCCCAGAAATTCTAAAAATTATGATTTATGAACAACAAGGTAGAATTTGGAAGGACTAACTACTAATTATGAAGATAAAAACCTCAGCAAAAAGTAAGAAGACTTTAAATTTTGCCTCATGAAATGCCCAACCTTCACCATGCATGAAATAGAAACCATCAGAACCTGAAAAGGAGGATTTTGTGTCTTTTCACTGGCTGATTCTGCTCAGAATCCAAGATCTTTAGTAAACAGAAAATTAGAAGCTCTTCTTTTCCCTACAACTGTTGCTCTTAAGGATACCACTCTTCTCCATCCATTACTCCCTATCATAACCCCCAAAGAAACAGTTATACCCAGAATGCAACTGATAAAGCAAATGAGATGCCACTGTCAAGAACTGCCATCTTTTTTTTATTTTCTATTTTATTTTTTTAAAACAACCTTTATTTTATTTATTTAAGTATGTATTTTGTATGTGGTGCTGAGGATCGAACCCAGTGCCTCACGTGTGCGAGGCAAGCGCTCTACCACTGAGCCACGACCCCAGCCCCAAGAACTATCATTTTAGTAGATATAGCCCATAAATGAATCTGCAAGTCAGGGCAAAAATAGTAGAGTGCTGGGAAATGTGTGTCAAAAAGCACTGTGATCCAAGTATTGTACCTGTCCACAGCATCAGCGGAAAATGTCATCTCAATAACACAGAGCTGCAGTAGATAAGCTTGGCGGGAACTCTTCAGCCTGCCCTTTCATTGGTATCATGAATAAAGAAATGCAATATCACAGTGGACAGAACCAAAGGAACACACACATCTTGTTTGCTGATGTATTTCAAGGCTATTTTAAAAACAAAAAGCAAGCACCAGTGAACCTGTGGACAAATAATGCCAATCTGGAAGCTTCGGCTGTGGAGCATGACTATAAAAATTATCAAATTACAGTTCAGAAAAAAAATCATGAAACTCTTTGCCATCTTCAAGTAATGTAAGAAAAATGTGCTTTGATGAAGAAGAGCTGAAATGTGCATGATGAGAGTAATCCAGGATGAAAGCCATCAGGTTGACATGAAATGACAATTGTATGAGATAAAAACAGATGTGGATGAGATGTGGAAGTATTGCAGATTAATTGAAAGTGTAATAAGAGAATTTTAAATTTTAAATATTACAGGTCAAAAAGAGAAGAACTGATACACAACACTGTTGTAGTCCCCAAAAACCCATGTTCTAAAGACTGATTATCAGCCTGTGGTGACATTGGGATGTAGTGGAACCTTTGGTAGGTGGGGCCTAGTGGAAGAAAGTTAGGTCATCAGGGAATGGCCTTGAAGGGGATATTGGGCTTCTGTCCCCCACCCCCATCTCTCTCTCTCTCTCTCTCTGATTCCTGAATGCCATTAGGTGAATCCTCTTTCTTTGCCACTTACTCATGCCGCCATGTTGTACTGTTTCATGACAGGCCCAAAGCAACCAGGCCATATGACCATGGATTGAAAACTCTGAAACTGTGAGCCAAAATAAATCATTTATTTTATAAGTTGTTTATCTCAGGTATTTCATCACAGCAACAGAAATCTGACTAACACAAGCACAAACTTGAGATCCTTTACTAGAGTACAGAAGAAAAACACAAATACTAAAGTTATAAAAGAAAAGAGAGATAATTATACAGGACAGAAAGCTGAAATACATATTGTAGAATTGTAATTCATGAATAAAAACTAAAGCAAATATGACAGAATAAAATACCAAAGATGTTATTGAAAAAAGTTTTCTAAACTAAAGAAAGATAAGGTTGTATGAGTTAATAATTTGCAGGAAAAAAATCAGTGAAATCATATTCACAACTGAACTCGTTTGGTATGGTGGTTTTAAAAGTGGTCACAGATTGTTTTATATTTCTCTTTCAAGAGGTAGAGCTTAATTTCTCCTGCCTTCAGAGTGGATGAGATTTAGTGATTTACTTCTAACAGAATAAGATAGAAATTATATAGAGACTAGCACATCAAATGAACCACATGATAGCTTCCTGCTTTCTGTCTCTCTCTCTTTTTCTCCTCTTTTAAGAAATTATTCATCCTGATTCTAAAATTCAGGTAGAATTTCTTTTTAAACTCTTTTGGACTGAAATTTATCTAGTTTAAAATTCAACATTCATGTTCAAAAATTTATATTAAATCAACAACATCTTAAAAATCCAAGAAGAAACATGGGAGGGAGTGTTCACAACTGTCAGACTTTGCTCTAAAAAAATTGTCCCTTAGAAGTAGTAATAATAACAATAATAAACAATAGCAGCATGCACCATTTAGTAGCACTTGTTAATATACAAGTGCTTTACATATTTATATTTTATTTTATTTTGCACTGGGAATTGGATTCAGAGGTGTTTAACCATTGAATCACATCCCCAGACCTTTTTAAAAGTACTTTATTTATAGACAGGGTCTCTCTGAGTTGCTTAGGGCTTCACCAAGTTGCTGAAACTGGCTTTAAACTTACAATCCTCCTGTCTCACATAATTATATTTTCCAATCAACATAACAACCCTGTATCGCAAATATAATTGTCTACAATTTCAGATGAGAAAACTGAGGCTCACAAATGTTAGTTAGCTTTCTCTAAACCCTACTCTGTCCAGTAATTCAGGTAGAACTTGTACCCAGATGTGTCTGATTCCCAGACAAGTAATTTTAAGGCATAGAGCATCCGTAGTGGATACACTATGTGACCTTCCTAGGGAAAAAAAATCAAATAGCTTTGCTGTCATTATTATGAAGTAGTACATGATTGATTTATGTACTTTATCCAAGAAGTCTCCAGAAGAAAAATGTTCAGCATGATAATTCATCTTTATGTAAAGTGTTTCATAAGAATTATAAGCTTTCGTGAATTCGAATAAATAACATTTATAGTGCTCTCCATGGTTTGCTAAATACAAAACTTAAACATTCTTTCCTGAATTCTTTATCCAGCATTTTACCACCTGGTGAAGCCACCAGCTCCTGAGCGAATATTCCTAGTTTTCACATGTGTAAGAATATGTTTAAATGTTTGTGCGGTACTCTTGTTGCTCATCCCCCGCCCCACCTGCACACATTTATCTTCCAGAAATAAATCTGAATAAAAAAGATGGCTATTTTTTTTCTTTATTTTTCTGGTAAGCTGTTTTAGTACAAAGGTCTCACTTCAAACCCAATGCCCAAAATAGATTTCCTCCTAGCTTCCCCCATCCATTAAAATGTAGCATTATATGCATGTGTGTCTCCATCAACTTGGTTTTGCTAACAAATTAAAGTAAATGTCATTCTTCTTGGACTATCCAAAAATTTTAAGTGTGAGTCTCTATTGATTCATCATTTCAGAAGGAAAGATACCAAACCTCTAGCATTTTTCCTGCAGTGCTTGAGAAAAGAAGGGGAAATAATGTTCATCACACATGTACTAGATGTGATTGGTTTAGCTTTTTAAATTGTGCCCCAAAATTGCAATGGCTTACAATGGTGTAGGAATTTGGGTGCTTTTGTTGTTGCTTAGCATATAACAAAATAGTCCAAGGTAACATGATAGCTCTGCTTGATGAAAATGTCAGGGTGTTGTTCAGCTTTCTTCTGTCTTCATCTACAGATATGCTGCCTTCAATAGCACAGTCCATAGTTCACATTCCAGGAGGAAAGAAGAAAAAAAGCGTTGCTGTTTTCTTCCAAGGGTACAACCTAAAGGTTGAACAAGTCACATCTTTTCACATCTCTTGGCCCACCTAGCTACAAGGAAGGCCCAGGAAATAGATTTGTCTTAGGTGGTCATGTGCCCACACAAAAAATTGGAGGAATCCTTTCATCATAAAAAGAAGGGAAGCATGAGTTCTGAGGGATATACAGAAGTATCCACCAGAGTCGTGAGCCAAAAAGAATCTGAGCCTAAGATGAAAGAAGTTCTAGCAGTGGGTTGCATGGCAATGAAAATATACTTAAAATTACTGAATTGTACATTTAAGAATGGTTAAGAGGGTAAATTTTATGGTTCTTTGTATTTTACCACAATTAAAATTAAGAATAAAAAAGCCCAGCACCTTAAGCTTAAAAGTTAAGAGACATGAGTGCTAGTGCCATCTACACTACAATTAACTCTGTGATCTTAGGGGATTTTAATACTACTGCAGCTAAGTTTCCTCATCTATGTATATAGTGAAACTATTGTAGTTTATCTTTTTAGGTATAATTCATTTAACTCTATCTTGGATATCTTAAGCAAAAGTGAAATTTATTGAAAATATGATTAGGACACTGAAAAATCAGGAGGGGTAAGGCAGCTTAGGTGAGTTGGCGAAAAGATCTACCTCCATGTGAGTACGCCGGGTCCAGACTTGTTCACACTTCCACGGTGGGGAGTTCATTCTAGCCTTCTTATTGTTTATATTCAACATTGAAAATCATGGATGAGTGTCCCCACCCAGATCTGTGTTGGCTCAGAGAAGGAAGAGGAGAGACCCAGCCCCTTTGGTTTCATGATAGAAAACAGAGAATCCCTTTTACCAATGCTACTCAAACTAAAGGAAAAGCACACATCTTTTCTTTTTTATTATTTGTTCTTTTTAGATATACATGACAGTAGAGTGTATCTTGACATACTATACATATGTGGAGTATAACTTTCCATTCTTGTCATTTAACATCATGTGGCAGTACTGGTCATATATGGACATAGGAAAGTTATGTCCCATTCATTCTACGTCTTTCCTATTCCCATCTCCCTCCCTTCCCTATATTCTCCTTTGTCTAATCAAATGAACTGCTATTCTTCCCCCCTCTTATTTTGTGTTAGCATCTGCATATCAGAGAGAACATTTGGCCTTTGTTTTTTTGGGACTGGCTTATTTCACTTAGCACGATAGTCTCCAGTTCCAGTCATTTACCAGCAAATGCCATAATTTCATTCTTCCTTATGGGTGGGTAATATTTTGTGTATGTACCACATTTTCTTTATTCATTCATCTGTTGAAGGGCATCTAGATAGGTTCCATATCTTAGCTATTGAAGGCACATATCTTTGTTTTTTTTGGTGGGGGGACAGGGATTGAATCCAGGGGCACTCAATCACTGAGCCACATCCCCAGCTCGTTTTTGTGCTTTATTTATAGACAGAGTCTAAGTTACTTATCTGAGCCTGGCTTTGAACTCGAGATCCTCCTGCCTCAGCCTCCTGAGCCACTGGGTTTATAGGCCTGTACCACTGGGCCCAGCGAAGGCATACAACTTTATGAATACTTTTACAACCATCTTCTTGCTTGACTCTCCACCTTCAGACTTCCAAGCTTGACTTCCAAGCTTCAGTTCATCCCTCTGTTACTGGACTGATCTTTGTAAATCCAAGTTGGTACTTGCTTTTAGAACTCTTCCATAGCTTCAGTCATTACATGATGAGAGGACCAACACAATCATTTATGATCTAGATCCTGCCAATCCTGACAATCCCATGTGTCAGTCCATACACATAAATATGCCATACAAAGGATTACAATCCCCTTCATTCATTATACTCTTTTATACCAATGAACCACTGAACATCCCTTCCCACTCTGCCTCAGGCCTCCTCTTCTTCCCTTTATCTTCCTGGTAAAATCTACTCACTAATTACAAATCTACTTTGATGTCAACTCAACCGACGTCTTTTCTGTAAGTTTTTTCTGGTGCATGACACATCCAAATTGGAGCTTATAAAGCCTAGCATAGATCTAGTATTGCATCTCATTGTGTTGCAATTTTTTTTTTATTTCCAAGTTTTCTATATCCGCTGGACTACCACATGTTTAGTATAAAGAGCATCTTTTCATTGTCTACATTCCACCAACAAAAGGAAAATGAAAATATGGGAGAATTGCCACTTTCTAAAAGCCTTGAGCCAGGAATGGCTCGCAACACTTTTACTTGCACTCCTTCGTTAAAACTTGGTCACAAGGTCACACCCAAGTACAAGCAAGTTTGAGCAATGTAGCATAAGTGTGCCCAGGAAGAAAAAATTTTGGTTGACACAGCCTATAGATAATTTAATGCAGGCACCAGAAATATTTAGCACTCAGTGCCACCAGTTTACCCTTTGTGTGGATCAAGGCAAACATCACTAACTGATGACTATACTGAGCTTGCTTATCAAAATAACATCCCACAATCCTTATCAAAATAATGTCTCAGGGAATCACTACTCAGAAATCAATTGCTTTCTAAGCAGAAATCTATTCACCATTCCTTGTTAAATCCTTATTTAAACATTAGGAACTTACTAGGGTACCTACATCGTGACTTGTTCCTGGATCTTTTATTGTTGACATGACCACTTGTACCACCATGCCCTACTCAGACCATCTGGGTCTTCTCAGAGATGGTATAAAGCAATCTAGAGTCAGAAGACTTGAGTTCTGTGGTTCTCTAACTTGTCTGCCTTGCTAAAGATTCAATAAGCAATTGATGAAAGATAAAACCCTGAGAGCCATACAATGGCCCATCTTCAGCTCAAAACCAGTCAGAAGTTCTTGAGTGCAGTATAATTAAAGAAGCAACTATGGAGTTAGCATTTTAAAATCAAACAGAGAAACTGACCATTATTGCTGCTTATAAAACAATATATTTTAGAGCTGCAATTACAATACAAGTTAAATTGAAGACAATTCCAAATGAAGAATAAAATCACTGTAACATGTGGCTTTGTTTTCACTTTTTGAGTATGTCTTTCAGCCTAGTAACTTTAAAAACGGAGCAAAAGTCATATTAGATGCCACAGTTACATTGATACATTGATTTAATATGGGAATTAACTTTAGAGTATTACCATTTTTAATCTTGGAAATATTCCAGCACCACTGATTGGGATTTTGTAACTTATTTGAAAGTCTGCATCATTTCTGATTGTTTAAAGGAACTTTTAAAAATAGAATTTGACCAGTATCAAAGTTTTCAGCTGACAGCAATACTCAATCATCTGTGTTTTAAAACTGTCAATATCAGCCGGGTGCAGTGGCGCATGCCTGTAATCCCTGCACTTTGGGAGGCTGAGACAGGAGAATCACGAGTTCAAAGCCAGCCTCAGCAATGGCGAGGTGCTAAGCAACTCAGTGAGACCCTGTCTCTACATAAAACACAAAATAGGGCTGAGATGTGGCTCAGTGGTTGAGTACCCCTGAGTTCAATCCCCCTGGTACCAAAAAAAAAAAAACCTGTCAATATCAAAGGTCAGGTGTTTAGATTTGAGAGTGTAGGTCTAGAGCTTAAATTCCTATCATTCAAAATAAAAATAAAAGATCCCAAAGCTGTTTATTCTCTGTAGAATTAAGAAGAAAGTCATTACTTGGTAGTGATAGAAGAGTCTAGGTTGTGAACAATATTTTCAAAAAATACCCAAATAAATGCTCCAGATGACTTCATCCCAGTTTTTCACCCTTCCACATTTTCCCTTTGTCACTCCTGCCAGGCTTTTTTTGTATATATTAAGTGCATATTTATCCCTCCAAGGGCTGATTCTTTTAAATAAGTATAAAGGGGTATTTCTCTGTCATGGGATCCAGGTGGCAACTAGTAGAAACAACACCTACTCTCAAGCCGCCACCAGTATCAGGTGTCATTCATTGATATTCATGGGAACTGTCATTTTGTGACTAGTTGAGAAGGGAAGATTTGGTTAAGGGTGGAATCCATGAAACTTGGAGAGGAGTTGAGAGCTCCAAGAGAGGTGACAAATACCTGGCCCTTACCCAGCTTTGGGGACTGGGCTTGGGTCTGTCTGGTGCAGTGCCTAAGGACTCCATGACTCCTTTCACAAGAGACTTTGTGAAGCTCTGGAAAGAAGCAAGTGTTTATTTATTTATTATTTATTTTTTTGACTAGATGACAAAGTGTGGCACAGAGCTAGGACAAGAGTAGCTTTCTCTGTCTTGGCACCGTTTATCATTTCATGGAAGATATGATAGCTTGGGATCATTGAAAGCAAACTTTGAGCTCCACTGGCAACAGCAGGAGCCAAATCTGAGAGTGGCTTACTGAGAGAGAGAGAGAGTTCCCCGTGCAAAGCGTGGAAGAGAAGAACAGGGACCAGCCTTTCTCCAGAGCACACAGCCTAGTTTGTCAGCACATACTGGAGTATCAATGTAAAATATTTAAGAACTTGAACAGCATGATACGATGACAGCCAATCAGACCAGAAGCCAGCTGTAAAAAACCGGTACACCAGAACCTGGCAGCCAAAGTCCGATCTTTGAGGACTCCTAGTAACAGATTTTGAAAGAGAACAATATTCTAGTCTGGACAGACAGGGGCAAGAACAAGAACTTCGGATTCCTGACAATTCATTTGCATATACAAACCAGTGAGGACCTGATTATATTGGCATTACACAGGGATCAAGTCATAGGCTTAAAGAAATACAGGTTTATCTTGGGAATGTCTGCTACCATCCTGAGGATGAGGGAAGGGATGATGATTATTGTATTTTTTTTTTTAACAAACAGAAACTAATGTTATCTCAAATCATTTGGGGGAACAGTGCTTTGAACTAAGACATTACAAATAGAAGTTTCTTAAAATAACGATAATATGTGAGTTAGCAGGATGTTTAGTAAAGAATTATGTTGGAAACCAAGAATATATTCTTTTTAATATGGTGGGATTTCATAAACCAATTCTGGCAAGCAGAGCAGGTATTTTGTAGGATTCCATAATCAAAACGAAAACAGTACAGGACCAAGAAAAACCTACTCTTTCACTAGCATAGTTTTCCTTGTGAGTTAAGGGGTATGCAGTAGTTTTTAATAGTTTTAAGAGATTTAGAAATAACAGCAAAAAAATGAAGCTCTTTCCTTTAAAATGTTCTTGGTATAGCTTCTCAATAACAGTTTGTTTTCCAAACTACAGAACTTATCAACAATTTGAACCCATCTATTTTTTTTTTCAGGCATTGATTTTGCTAATGTCTTCACCAGGGCTCTGAGTGTCCAGGTGTCACTCGGTCAGTATACACCCTGGGGTTTGTCACTCTGATGTCTACAGCTTATTTTTCTCTGAGGTGAAAGGAGGCTTCCATTTGCACCCTTGACTCAACAGAAGGATAGTGTGATGTAGAATATGCTCATGAAATGGTCAATAGCTGAGAACTTTGGGTGGTAGTCAATGTGTCAACAAAAATAGGAAAGGAGGCGGTTCCAAGATGGTGGCCTAGACGGATGCAGCGGTCAGTCTCTCCAGAGCCAGAGATTGAAGTTGTGGAAATACCATCTCCCATCCAGCTTCTGGACATCATCCTACAGCTACCCCCGCAGGAATTTCACTTGTGCGTGTAAGCAGGGCCACCAGACAGCAGCCATCGCCACAAGCAGCGTGACTTCAGCAGCAAGCGGCAGCGGAGCTCAGCTGCAGAGGCTCAGAGCCCCAGCCCAGGGCTCGCCCCGGGCAGGGCCTGCTTCTACACGGGGTTCCTGGCTCCAGCGCCCACTCAACCACGCAGGGCCCCTAGCAGCTGCTCCCGTGGACACACGGCCTCAGCCGCTAGCCACTGGGGAGCCCAAATTCAGGGTAAGAGTCGCTCCAGAGACCCCAGCGGAGACAGCCCCACCCAAGGGCAGCTTGGGCCCACCGCACTTCCGCTCCAGAGTTCCTGTCCACCGGCAGGAGCCGCAGAGGGCCCAGATCCGCCCGCAGGAACCTCCACGGGTGTCCAGCAAGAGGGAGACCAGGATCTGCCACCTTGAGCCACTGAGGAGCCCAAACTCAGGGTAAGAGTCCCCACAGACACCCTACCGCGAGGCAGCCCCACCCAAAGGCAACCTGGGCCCGCCCCAGTTCTGCTCCAGAGTTCCTGGGGACCGGCAGGAGCTGCAGAGGGCCCTGGTCCGCCCTCAGGAACCTCCACGGTTCTCCAGCCAAAGGGAGACCAGAGACTGCTACCTCTAGCCACTGGGGAGCCCAAATTCAGGGCAAGTGTAGCTCGAGACACCAGCAGAGGCAGCCCCACCCAAGGGTGTCCTGGGCCCACCTCAGCTCTGCTCCAGAGTTCCTGGGGACCGCCAAGAGCCGCAGAGGGCCCTGATCCGCCCTCAGGAACCTCCACAGGTGTCCAGCTAAAGGGAGAACAGGGACTGCTACCTGTAGCCACAGGGGAGCCCAAACTCAGGGTAAGAGTCCCCGCAGAGACCCTAGTGCAAGACAGCCTCACCCAAGGGCAGCCTGGGCCCATCCCAGTTCCACTCCAGAATTCCTGTGGACCGGCAGGAGCCCCAAAGGACCCTGACCCGCCCTCAGGAACCTCCACGGTTGTCCAGCCAAAAGGAGACCAGGGTCAGCTACCTCTAGCCACTGGGGAGCCCAAATTCAGGGCAAGAGTCGCTCCAGAGATACCAGCGCAAGGCAGCCCCATCCAAGGGCAGCCTGGGTCTGCCCCAGTTCCGCTCCAGAGTTCCTAGGGTCCGGCAGGAGCTACAGAGGGCCCAGATCCACCCTCAGGAAACTCCACGGGTGTCCAACTAAGGGTTGACCAGAGTCTGATTGCTACCAGCCACAGAGGAAAGCACACCCAGGGAAAGAGTGGCCTCCAGAGACCCCAGTGTAAAGAGGCCCCACCCTAGTGCGCTCTGGGCCTGCCTCAGTTCCGCTCCAGAGTTCCAGTGGGAATGCCAGGGTGCCCAGTTGAAGGCAGACCAGAGCCTGCTAGCCTCTAACCCTAGGGGAGCTCATACTCACTGTAAGGGTAGCACACAAACTCTCCAGCTTGTGACTCTGCCTAAGTGAGACCTGAGCCTGCCTCTATTTCCGCTCCAGAGTTCCTGTTCACCAGCAGGAGTGCAAGAGAGGGCCAAAACAGCCCTCAGGGGCCGCCTCAGGAGCCCAGCCAAAGCCACTCCCACTGCCCTCTAGAGGTACATCCACTACTTCCGCCACCAACTTTAGTGACAGTAGTGCCCATCTGGGGACACTGGGAGAACAGAAGTAGCTCCAAGGTGAGACAC
>PVHX01000442.1:56842-97558 GCA_004024805.1 Geosciurus inauris | reverse complement strand
ACACAATCAACATGAAAAAACAAGGGAAGAAAGTGCCCCAAATAAACCTGGATACCACTGGAACAGAATCCATTGACAGCACAGTTGATGAAATGTCAGAGAAAGAATTCAGAATGTACATAATTAAAATGATCAGTGAACTAAAGAATGATATAAGTGAACAATTACAGGCAAAAATTGATCAAGCTAACAAAGAAATAGGAGAGCAAATAAAGGCAACCATAGATCATTCTAACAAAGAGATAAGAGAGCAATTACAAGTAGCAAAAGATTACTTTAAGAAAGAGCTAGAGATCGTGAAGAAAAACCAATCAGAAATTCTTGAAATGAAAGAAACAATTAACCAAATAAAGAACTCAATAGAAAGAATCACCAGCAGACTAGATCACCTGGAAGACAGAACCTCAGATAATGAAGACAAGATATATAATCTTGAAAATAAATTTGACCAAACAGTGAAGATGGTAAAAAATCATGATCAGAACATACAAGAAATATGGGACAGCATCAAAAGACCAAATCTAAGATTTACTGGGATAGAAGAAGTGCAGAATTTCAAACCAAAGGAATGTACAATCTCTTCAATGAAATAATATCAGAAAATTTCCCAAGTATGAAAAATGAAATGGAAAATAAAATACAAGAGGCTTACAAACATACAAAATTTCAACAGCCTTCATTTTTCTTATTTTTTCCACATTTTTATTGGTGCATTATAGTTGTACAGAATGATGGGATTTGTTGTTACATATTTGTACATGCACATACCCTAACAACATAATTTGGTCCTTAAGACCTTCACCTTTCAAAATAACTTTTTGCCATTATGTGGTTTTACAATTAAAAATAGGGTTTGTATGAAAACAAAACTTTTCTTTGTGTATCTGGCAAATAATATCATTCTATCAAGTAATGTCATGCCAATTTTTAGGTCATTCTTTGACGATCAAACATTTGGCCATTTTTCGGTAGAGTGTTATAATTAATATAAGCAAGCAGACATTTTGAACTTTCAGCAACTAGCGCTTCAGGATGTAGCCATGACTGTGGGACCATTACACACACACATGCGTGCTTGTGTGTATTGTCTTTTCCTTGTCCCAACTTCCTTGGGATGTTTGGTCAAACCATTCAACCACTGTGTGGCTTTGTCCATTGAACTAGAAAAGAACACTCACTACTTTTCTTATCATCATGACTCATATTCCCATTCAGTCTTGTCTGCCATGGCCAAATTGAATTGTGCACCCCTGTCAATGTACTGATTCAATCTCACTGGTTCCCTTTTCCTGAGCAAACTTTAGACAGAGAGATGGGTTTAAGGCTGTGCCTTCAAACATAATTTATTGAAAATGGGGAAAAAAAAGTTATCAATTTAATTTCTCCTTTAAATGATGTCTAGATTATTTCTTTGACTAAAATTATAACTGTTTAATAGTTTGTCCTTTGGAAGAGACCTGATCTCTGTGATTACAAAAACAAAATTAATGAAAACTATTGTCCCACTGAAGCAAAGAGAAGTTTTCCTCTCTGAAGAAGTACCTCTTTAGTGACTCAAATAAAGTTCATGTTAAGATAGGAACTTTAATTTTTGTTCACTTCAAAATGTATTCTGAAGTCCATTGAAGATTCTGTAGTCTCATTTACCTATGGCTTATTTATCAGTCCTTTTAAAATTTGTTTTCCGAGATTTTCCTATTACCTTCCTGTTACTGGTTTTTAGTTTAATTCCATTATGTCCCAAGATATACTTGGCATAATTTCTATTCTCTTAAATTTAGCCTTCCTTAACTTTTTGACTTATCACCTAATCAGCAATCTCTACTCCAGTGAAGCTGTGTTCTAAAGAAAGTTAACGTGTTTTGTATATTTACCTTCAATTCAAAAGTATGAAAGAAAAATTGCAAATATTGGAGGCCTATTGCTTGGGAACTCATATGGATGACATATTTCGGTATACCTTCTGACTCATTTGAATCACCTTCACCCTCTTCACTTTAGATAGTAGAGAAAAGAATTTCATGGTTTAAAAAACAATCTGGAAACAGTCTTGGGAATAAAGGTTTGGGGCAGGGGTCCTGGAAAGAGGGTTTTCCTCTGTATGTTAGCAGCATTTTCCCCATTGCTGGCTCTACTCATAACTTTCCACCAGTTTTAAGAAGTACTGACATGTTCTTCACACTGTCCCATGTCCATGGAGTTGAAGAGAATAAAAGAATGATACACATGAGCGGGACACTGATCTAGAAAGCATTAAGTTCTAGTTGGCATTCTTCTAGAGTGAAAAAAAAGAAAAAAACTGTCTCCAAGCTCCCATATTTTCCCTGTCAATAGAATCTTGCTCAGGAGTTGGGGCCTCCTCCAGACCCATACCTCTTCAATTTCATTAAGAATGAATCCTCCTGGCATTTTGTTGATATAAGAATCACCTTCAGAAGTTTAGGAACTTCAATTTCTAAAAAGCACCAAGGACATTGCTCTTTGGGGCACACTGTGAAAGGGTCATTACTGCTCCCAGGTAAGCGGTTATCTGGAATGAGTTCAGCTGACCTGTTCTGCTCCAGTCACATTTCTACTATTGCCTGCTCTAGTTGGCAACTCTTTGTCAGTTACATCATATTAAAGCTAACTACCATGATGATAAAGACTTAACAAATCCAAGGGCATCCTTCCACCAATGAGGAAGGTAGAAATCAATGACTAAATACCACCAGACTTTGCCTTTCTGGAGGAGCATTTTGAGCCTCAACCTACATGACTCCTAAGAGTCTCTATTGCAATTCAGTCATAGCTGCTGTCCTATGCAAAGAAAGCAAGCTTCCTTCTTCCGGAGTCCCTTCAGTCACAATTTATGGCTACTCTCATCAAAGAATTTAATTTCACTGGTCTGTGGTTGTGTTTATAATGATTCTTCTTTTGTTCTGATCTTATTCAAGAAAAGATTCCTTGTCACATTTCTTCTAATAAGATTATCATATTGCCATTAGTTTTCTCTTGCTCCTGTTTGAATAAACCCCTCTTTTCATGTTCCCCTTTTATTCTACACATAATCTTTAGGTTCTCATTAGCAAGTCCTCATCACAGTAATGTTACATAGTAACCAACCCCAAACTTAGTGGCATCCAACAATAAATGACTTTTATTCTTATAGTCATGAGTCTGTTAGTCATGAGTCTGCAGTTTAACTGTGGAATTCATCATCTAGAAAGGGCTCTGCTTTAATCTGGCTGTTGACCTGAGCTTGGCTCCTCACTGTGACAGGGACTCAGTTCCACTCCATGTTCACCTACTAGGGAGCTTCAGCTGAAGGCAATTAGACGTAAGGCTTCTTCTTTCCTCAAGCCTGCTAACATCCCATTGGCCAAAGCAAATCACATCATCATGCCCAAAATCAAGGGTGAGAGAATGTACTTGTTCATGGCAAGGATGTAGATATAAAAATAACCATATGAGAGTCAGAAATTGTGACCAATAAGTCAACAGACAACAAGGCCCTGATAAATGATCTTGTCTAGTGGTTCTCCAACTGTGACTTGAAAACCCTGTAGGGTTCCTCAAAACCTTTCTAACAGGTTTGCAGAGACAAAACTGTGTTCATAGTAACAATGGGATGTGATTTGATGTATTTACTCTTTTTTTTTTTTGGTACTGGGGATTGAACTCAGGGGTACTCGACCGCTGAGCCACATCCCCAGCCCTATTTTGTGTTTTATGTAGAGACAGGGTCTTACTGAGTTGCTTAGCACCTTGCCCGTTGCTGAGGCTGGCTTTGAACTTGCAATTCTCCTGTCTCAGCCTCCCAAAGTGCTGGGATTATAGGCGTACACCACTGCACCTGGCTGATGTATTCACTCTTATTCTCTCATGAGTGTACAGTGTAGTTTTCCTGTGTACAAAATACATTACATACTAGCAGATCAAATGCAGAATCAGATATACAAATCCAGCTGTTTTCTGAGGAGGAAGGCATTAAAGAGATTTGCAAAATGTTAAAGAATACCACCATTCTTAGTAGTTATTTTCAAATATATAGTAATTTCCATAAAAATGTTATGTATGTGACATTGGTTGTATATACATTGGTTGTATATACATTGTATATACAATGGTTGTATAATTGTTATTTTAAAATGAATCTATAAATGTTTTTTATATTTCTTAATTTAAAAAATTTTTTATTTGTTATTTTTAGTTATGAATGACAATAGAATGCATTTTGACACACCGTATATACATGAAGTATAATTCCCTATTTTTTTTGTTGTACATGAGATGGAGTTACACTGGTCATGTATTTTTATATGAACATAGGAAAGTTATGTCCCATTCATTCTATTGTCTTTCCTATTCCCACTCCCTCCTTCCCTCTACTCTGCCCTGTCCAATCCGATGAGCCTCCCCCCACACACTGCCTACTGTGTCAGCACCAGATATTAGAGAAAACATTCGGTCTTTGGTTTATTTCACTTAGCGTGATAGTCTCCAATTCCATTCATTTACTGTCAAATGCCATAATTTTATTCTTTTTATGGCTGAGTAATATTCCATTGTTTATATATACCACATTTTCTTTATCCATTCATCTGTTGAAGGGCACCTAAGTTGGTTCCATAATTTAGCTATTGTGAACTGAACTGCTATAAACATTGATGTGGCTACATCTCTGTAATATGCTGATTTTAAGTCCTTTGAGTATAAACTGAGAAATGGGATAGATGAGTCAAATAGTGGTTCCATTCCAAGTTTTCTGAGAAAACTCCATACTGCTTTCCATAATGGTTGCACCAATTTGCAATCTCACCAACAATGCATGAGTATACCTTTTTCTCCACATCCTCGCCAACATGTTACTTGTATTCTTGATAACTGCCATTCTGACTAGAGTGAAATGAAATCTCAGTGTATTTTTAATTTGCATTTCTCTAATTGTTAGTGATGTTGAATATTTTTTCATATATTTGTTGACCAATTATATTTCTTCTTCTGTGAAGTGTCTGTTCAGTTCCTTTGCCCATTTATTGATTGTGTCATTTGTTTTTTTGGTGTTAAGTTTTTTGAGTTTTTATATAACCTGCAGATTAATGCTCTATCTGAGGTAGGTGCAGGTGGCAAAGATTTTCTCCCATTCTGTAGGCTCTCTCTTTAAGTTTTTTCCTTTGCTATGAAGAAAGCTCTTTAGTTTGATACCATCTCATTTATTTATTTATTTTTAAAAATGTTTTACTAGTTGTAGATGGACCTTTATTTTATGTATTTATATGTGGGGCTGAGAATCAAACCCAGGGCTTCACACATGCTAGGCAAGTGCTCTACCACTGAGCCACAACTCCAGCCCTAACCATCTCATTTATTGATTCTTGATTTTATTTCTTATGCTTTAGGAGTCTTGTTGAGGAATTCAGTTCCTAAGCTGATATGATGGAGAGTTTGCCCTACATTTTCTTCTTGTAGGTGCAAGATCTCTGATACCTAGGTCCTTGATTCACTTTGAGTTGAGTTTTGTGCACAGTGAGAGATAGGGGTTTAATTTCATTTTGTTACATACGGATTTCCTGTTCTCCCAGCACCTGTTGAAGGGGCTATCTTTTCTCCAATGTATGTTTTTGGTGCCTTTGTCTAGTATGAGGTAACTGTATTTATGTAGGTTTGCCTCTATGTCTTCTATTCTACCATGGGTCTTCATGTCTGTTTTGGTGCCAATAACATGCTATTTTTGTTACTATAGCTCTGTACTATAATTTTTTTTTTGTAGTGTAATTTAATGTCTAGTATTGTGATGCCTCCTGCTTCATTTTTCTTGCTGAGGATTATTTTGGCTATTCTGGGCATCTTATTTTTCCAAATGAATTTTATGACTGCTTTTTCTATAAGGATGTCATCGGAACGTTAATAGCAATTGCATTTAATCTCTATAGCACTTTTGGTAGTATACCCATTTTGACAATATTAATTCTGCCTATCCAAGAACATGAGAGAGCTTTCCATCTTCTAAAGACTTCTTCAGTTTCTTTCTTTAGAGTTCTGTAGTTTTCTTTGTAGAGATCTTTTACCTTTTGTTAGATTGATTCCCAGTTTTATTTATTTATTTATTTTTTTGAGAATGGGATAGTTTTCCTAATTTCTCTTTTAGTTGATTCATTAGTGATGTATAGGAACACAATTGATTTGTAGTTGTTAATTTTATATTCTTCTACTTTACTGAATTCATTTATGAGTTCTAGAAGTTTTTTTTTTCCTAGAAGTTTTATGGTGGTGTTTTTTGGGTCTTTTAAATATGGAATCATGTCACTGGCAAATAGGGATAGTTTGAGTTCTTCTTTTCCTATTTGTATCCCTTTAATTTCTTTCTTCTATCTAATTGCTCTGGCTAGAGTTTCCAGGACTGTTTTGAGTAGAAGTGCTGAAAGAGGGCATCCCTATCTTGTTCCAGTTTTTAGAGGGAATGCTTTCCATTTTTCTCCATTTAGAATGATGTTTGCCTTGGGTTTAGCATTGTATTTCTTAGTTTTAATGTCAAACATGATAAATATCAATAGATTTATTTATACAAGCTCTTTAGTGTCTTCAATTGCTTTTTTCTTTGTGGCAAAAAAAAGTAACACAAAACTTTGCCATCTTAAAGATTTTTAAGTATACTGCTTGGTAGCATAAACTCATATTATGAAATAGAGTTTCAGAGCATTTTCATCTTATAAAAATCCACACCCATTAAACAATTCCCTTTCCCATTTTCCCCTGGACCCTGATGAACAACGTTCTACTTTCTGTTTCTATTAATTAGACTATTTAGATTCTTTATGTAAATGGAGTCACATAGAATTTGTCCTTTTGTGACTGAATTATTTCACTTAGTATAATGTCCTCAGGCCTCATCCATGTTGTAACATGTGACTGGAATTTCTTCCTTATTTTGGCTGCAAACTGTTCCTGTGTGTGTGTGTGTGTGTTGCATATATACCCAGAAGTGAAAAAAATGTGGATCATACAATAATTTTATTTTTAATTAAATAATTTCTTTTAGCCAGGCATAGTGGTGCATGCCTATAATCCCAGCACTTTGGGAGGCTGAGACAGGAGAATCGTGAGTTCAAAGCCAGCCTCAGCAACGGTGAGGTGCTAAACAACTCAGTGAGACCCTGTCTCTACATAAAACACAAAATAGGGCTGGGGATGTGGCTCAGTGGTCGAGTGCCCCTGAGTTCAATCCCCAGTACCAAAAAAAAAATTGTTTTTATCTAAACTTTTATTATAATCGTAGCTTCACATACAGAACTAATACAAAGAGATCTATGTATTATTTACCTGGTTATCCCTAAGGGAAACATTATGAAAACTATATTACAATATCACAGGGAAGGCACTCACATTAATACAGAATCACATGGTTCTCTTTTATAGCCAAATACATTTCCTTCTTAACCTCTATGTGGTAGTCCTTTTCTTTCTGTATTTCAAAATTAATGTGTCACTTCCTTCTGGGCTCCATGGTATCTGATGAGAAATTGGCTTCTCTTCAAACTGGCTTTCCTCTCTATTTCAAGTGTTGTTTCTCTCTTGCAGTTTTTGAGATAATTTCTTAGTCTATAGTTTTCAAAAGTTTGACTGTAATCTGTCTTGATATGAATTTTGTTGTATTTATGGTGTTTGAGTTTTGCGGAGCTTACTGCATTTGTAGGTTTATGATTTTTCCTAAATTTAAGAAGCTTTCAGCCATTATTTCTCCAAGTCCTTTTTAAACATTTCCCTTTTTTTCCCTCCTTCAAGGCCTTGGATAACGAGAATGATTGTTGTTTTTTTGTTTGTTTGTTTGTTTTTTTGGTACTGGGGATTGAACTCAGGGGCACTCGACCACTGAGCCACATCCCCAGCCCTATTTTGTGTTTTATGTAGAGACAGGGTCTCACTGAGTTGCTTAGCAACTTGCCATTGTGATTGATCTTTTGATGGAGTCTCACAGGTCTCTGAAGTTTTGTTGGGCAGTGTTTTTTTCTGTTGTTTGGATTCCATATCATATGTTGATCTGTCTTTCTGTCACTGATTTTTTTTCTCTGTCTCCTTTAGCTTGCTATAGAAGCTACCCATTCGGTTTTTTATTTCAGTTTTTATATTTTTCAGTTCTAAAGTTTCCCTTTAGTTCTTGCTTATATTTTCTTTTTTTATATAGATATGACTTTTTAAATATATTTTTAGTTGTAGATGGACACAATATCTTTTATTTTTATTTATTTTATGTGGTGCTGAGGATTGAACCCAGTGCCTCACGCATGTGAGGCGAGCGCTCTACCACTGAGCCACAATCCCAGCCCCCTTGCTTATATTTTCTATTCCTTTGCTGATATTTTAAAATTTCTTCCAAATGTCTTTGTAATTGTTGAAGTATTTTTGAGTGCTCTAAAATCTTTAAAGATTGGGGAAGGACTAGAAACACATCTCAGTGTCTTGGGTTCAATTCCCAGAACTGAAAAAAATGGTGCATAATTCCAACATCTCTGTAATCTCAATATTTTTTATATTCACTGTCTTCTTTTAGTACTTTATACATTTATTGCAAAGTACTAATACAAGTCTTTTTAAAAAAGACTTTGCAAAAATGGTCTTTTTAAAAGTTACACACATAAATCTCTTCCATTCAATATTTTCTTCCTAAAAATGGGTAAATATATCTTGTACTTCTAAATTTCATTGCAGAACATAGCAATCAGATCGGGTCTGTTTGGTTTTAACCTATAAATTGTTTATTGCCCCCCATAGTTATGAAAAACTTGAAACCCTTATCTTCTGGAAACATATTAATTCCAACTTACTTGAGCTTGAAATTATTCTAATAGACTTTAGGTTTTGGAGCAGTTTTGAGGTCACAGTAAGATTGATGGAAGGTACAATGGTTTCCATTCTACCTCTACCCTCATTACGACACATCCTCATTATCAATAGCCTCCACCAAGACAGTACATTTGTTATAACTGCTGAACCTACATAGGCGCCTCATTATCCGCCAAAGTCCATCGTTTACATTAGGGTTCATTCCAGGTATTGTACTTTTTATGGGTTTTGATTAATATATAATGATACGTATCTACCATTATGGCAACATAGAGTGGTTCTTACTCCCCTTAGAATCCTGTGTTCTACCTGTTCTTTCTTCCTTGCCCCCTAATCATTATTAACTTATTGTTTACACCCAGTTTGAAATTTTCCTGGTATCATCAGTTTTTTCTTTTGTAATTGGAAACCTAAATACTTTGAGTATTATATTATGAAATTCTGGATCTTACTTAAAACTATTATTTTCGCTAGCAGCTGCTACTTCTCCTTCTCCCCTTTCATCTTCCTCTTCCTCCTCCCCCTCCTCCTTTCTTCTTCTTCTCTTTCTCATCCTTCCTTTTCATGCTACTCTGGGAAGGAAAGTAGAGATGCCACCTGTGTACTGGCAAGGGAGGACAGGAGTGCCAGGTCCCCTTCAGTGAGCTCCCTAGAGAGCAGAAGGAGGAGTGCATTTTGTTGTTGTTTTCGTTCTTTTTAGATATACATGACAGGAGAGAGTATTTCGACATATTATATAAACATAGAGTATAACTTATTCTAATTAGGGTCTCATTCTTGTGGTTGTACATGATGTGGAGTTTCACTGGTAGTATTCATACGGGAAAGTGTTGTCTAATTCATTCTACTGTCTAGAGAAGTGCTTCATCACTACTCTCCCTGTGGCATTCTCTGATACCCTTGGGGAGTAGGTGGCCTTGTCACCACTGGGCAGTAATAAAAATCTTGACTGTCTACTAGGCCTTTTTCAACATCACCCCTGGGGATACGAAGACACCTTCTTACAGCTTCTCAAAGGCACAAATCTGGGTGTCCCTTTCTGCTTTCCTGGCCTGGGAAAGGGGAGGACCATGATATGTTTGCAGTGCTTGGCTGGAATTAAATGGTTATTATCAGGTTTCTGTCTTTTCTTTTCCTTAGAGTAGAGAGGGAAGGCTTACTTTTTCTGCCTCCATTGGTATTTCTGGATTGCTAGCTCCCTTATCTCCAAGTCTGGGATAGACGAGGCAAAAAGGAAACCCAGGGAACTTAGAACTATGTTATTCCTTGGTCCCGAGGCCCCAAGCTGGTCTGCTTTCTCCTCAGCTTTCAGAGTCTTCATGTATTGGCTTTATATATGATGTTGAAGTGTTTTATTGTACTTAGCAGGAGGAATAAAGAAAAGTGTGCCTACTCTGTTTTGCCAGAAGTGAAAGTGTCAGTCATTTTTAAGAAGATAAGGAAATCCTGAAACCAAAAGTTTTTGTCCAATAAAAGTGTTCTTAGGGTTTGAATTTCATGAACATGCAAAACAAAAGATTTTTAGAATTTATCTCAATAAGGTTGCTTTCTATTTGTTGAAACACACACACAAAAATAGTAGAAAATAAGGGTCATCTCAATTTATCATTCTTTTTACAAAATAGGTATTTTTATCACCAAAATTAAGAAGCCAAAAATCTCAGAAGGTGTCTCAGCTGTTTCAACTAGTCAGAATCAGCATTATAAAATTTCTCTTACCTCCAACATCTTTTTAATTTTTCTCACCTCCGTCTGGTCCAGTGGAACTCAGCCTTACATGGGCACCCTTGAAGAAACCAATATGTGAGAACTCTTACTCTCGTTTACCTGCCTGGCAATGACGATTTTAAAACTAACACTTCCTGGGGCCGGGATTGTGGCTCAGTGGTAGAGCGCCTGCCTCGCATGCGGGAGGCACTGGGTTCGATCCTCGGCACCACATAAAAATAAATAAAGTTATGTCCATCTACAACTAAAAAAAATTTTAAAAAAAAACCACTTCCTGGCCCAGGAAAGGAGAGTATCATGTCTGGCCAAATAAAACACCCTCCAAATTCACTTTGTGGAAATTGCTGAGAAAAGTATTTTTTCCTACTCGGTTTGTAAAATCTCATTGCTCATTCTGTGTAGGACACTATGCTACATATACCCAAGGTCCAAAATGATTGTCCAAAACAACATTACAGTGAGGTCTGTGGGGAGGATAATAATGGCAGAAGTTTGTTGCTATTTTTGAGTAACATTTTATTATAAGTCGTTCTTTCCTGTGTTTTCCTATTTTTTTAAATTTTTATTTTTTTTATTCAGAGGCTATTGTGATATGTGTTTCTAGCAAATAAAAATATGAAAAGAAATACATAAATGAAATTCAAATAAATATTGAGTGCAATTCAGACAGAATTAGGCTCTGCAGCTGCTTTCCCTTAGACACTAGCGGCATTAATCTCTGCAGGTTTTGTGAGCCGGAGTTGGGAGAGATGAGGGGAGCTCTTTGTTCCTCTTTGCTGTTCTAGAGGTCAGAAGAACATTTCTTCAGGACATGGCACCCGACCGCTGGCGCTGAAGCAAGAGGTTTTGTAAACAGTGGAGATCCTCTGTGCAGGAAGGAATCATTTAAATCCCCGCAGTCTTGGTGTACTTCAATAGAATTCTCTCCAGACTGAATTATTTCCCCAAGGGCCATCAAGCCAAGTGCCAATTTAATCTCAAATCCTCAAAGGAAAAGCTTATAGTTGTCAGTGGTACATCCTTCTTGGGGTGGAAATAAGAGAGCTCTAGCTTTCTGCTGGGCCAGGAAGCATTGATTGCAGGAGAGAGCAAATGCTCTCACAGACTAATCAATCTCACAGAGCAGATGGATACAGCAATTAGTGCAAAAATAATTTTGCCAAGAATATTAACACTTCTAGAGTTTATCAAGAAGGGGTGAAGTTTCTACTCAATAATTTTCTAAATTTATAGAATATTTACTGGTGAGCAACAGGGTTTAGGATCTTGGTGTTCTGTTCTTCTAGAGGCCAAAGCAGGAAGGAGAAATGAATGAATGAAATTCTATATACGCTTCAAGGAAAATGTAGAACTGAGAACAGAGGAGTTTTCTGGTTCATACGTACTCCAAGTTTTCTAAAAAGTACTGAAATGATTATTTTCTTTTGATGCAAGCTACCCAGAATATTGCTTTAATTCTTCACCTTTGCAAACCTAGGCACAGTTCAATGGCCCAGGACAGAGGCTAACAAACAGTTTTCTCTAAAAGAAAGAGAGTAGTTTTATTTTGGTGGACCACATAGTCTCTTTTATAATCACTTAACTTTTCTGTTGTAACACAAAAACAGAGAAGATGAAAATAAGAAGCACAACTGTATTCCAATAAAACTTTATTTACAAAACAGGTGGCAGCACAGATTTGACCCATGGACCACAGTTTGCTGATACCTAATGTAAGACATTGATATTATCATTCTATCTCCTCTAATACAATATATAGAAATATATTCTTTTTCCAAATTTAGGTCATTTATTGAAAGCCCTAAACTTACAAGAAGGCAATGTCTCTAAAGAAAAAATTAGAAGAAGTCAGTTTGCAATGTGGTTTCTAATTTTTTCCCCTTATACTATGGAAATAGGTAGAAGGTAAGTTTCCCCTTTGAATAATCTCACCAGCCAAAAGTTTTCCTGTCTTCTAATATGTCCTTCCTCGTTCTCTTCCTGCGATCCTCTCCCTTCTCCTAGCTCCCTTCTGTTTGTCCTTTCATTTTTTATTCTTTTGTACAATCCTCCTCCTACTGCCCTTTCCATATTTCAACTTTATTTTGGTCAGGTAGGATTTTGTGGGCTAGTGTGACCTCCTAATCAGGAGCTAGTGCTTCTAGTAGCAAAAAAAAAAAAAAAGAGTAGATCAGAGAGTACCAAGGCAAAACCTAGAACTGCCTTGAGAGGTCATGGGGTTGTTGGAATTTATATTCACTGTGGTCAGTGACACAACTTCTCTGGTTCTCATTTTTATCATTAATTGTATGAGGTTAACAATCTATGTATTTTACACCGTTGTTAGGTAGACTAAATGAATTTACATAGCAAAGGGTTTAGAATAGTGCCAGCACATAACTTCAGGAACAAAGCAAGGATTTCTGATCTTGCATTTTCTTTTCAACACTGACCTGGGCATTCTAGAAGCTAAAAAGAAAGACAGGAAAAGGTCATTTAGATTAGAAAGAAAAAAATAAATTATGTTTATTTGTAATACGACATAATTATCTGTGTAGAAAGTCTGATGAAATATACAAAAAAAAATCTAGTGAGTTTAGGCTGCAGGATAAAAGTTCAATTACAAAAGAAGAAAAAAAAAAGGTGCTTCCCTATATTGGGAATCAATCATTGAAAATCAAAACTACAGCCGGGCGCGGTGGTGCAAGCCTGTAATCCCAGCACTTTGGGAGGCTGAGACAGGAGAATCACGAGTTCAAAGCCAGCCTCAGCAATGGTAAGGTGCTAAGCAACTCAGTGAGACCCTGTCTCTAAACAAAACACAAAATAGGGCTGGGGATGTGGCTCAGTGGTCGAGTGCCCCTGAGTTCAATCCCCAGTACCAAAAAAAAAAAAAGAAAATCAAAACTACTATTTGCAATGGAATGAAGTGCATGGTATAATTTAAGGATAAACTTAACCAAAATATGCCAGGAGTATATTAAAACTATAAAACATTGCTAAGAAAAATTAACAAAGCTCTAAATAAAGGGAGAGATTATTGTGTTCATGGATCCAGGTATTCATATTGTTAACCTGTGAATTCTTGCCAAAATGATCTCTGGAGTTAATCAAAATCCAGCAGATTTTTTAAAAATAGAAATTGAAAGGCTGAATCTAAGATTAAGAGAGAAATGAAAACACCCAGAATTGCAACAAACAACATTGAAGAAAAATAAATTTAGGATACAGATTACCTAAGATGCATGATAAAGGTATTATAATCAAGATGGGGTAGTCTTGGAGGAAAGGCAAAGAGCATAAAAACAAAACAGAGTTCAAAAGAGACACACACTTATACGGTCAATTGACTTTAAATAAATGTGCAAAGGCAATTCACTGGAGGAAGAATGATCTTTCAACAAAAGGTCCTGGAAAAATCGGAAATACATATGTATAGAAGGAGAAAAAAGGAGAAGGAGAAGAGAGAGAGAGAGAGAGAGAGAGAAAGAGAAAGACAATTTGGATTCAAATCTTGTTTCATATACAAAAAATAACCCCAAAGAGATCATAGACCCAAATGTAAATCTTAAAACTAGAAAATTTATAAAAGAAGAGATAGGAGAAAATCTTTGTGATCTTGGATCTAGGAAATATTACTCACATAAAACATTGAAAACAAGACTTTTAGCTAGATGTGGTAGCACACGCCTGTAATCCAGCAATTACAAGCCTGTAATCCTCCCTTGGGAGGCTGATGCAGGAGGATCAAGAGTTCAAACTAGCCTCAGCAACTTAGTGAGGCACTGAGCAATTCAGTGAGACCCTGTCTCTAAATAAAATACAGAAAAAGGCCTGGGATGTGGCTCAGTGGTTAAGTGCCCCTGAGTTGTTCAATCCTCAGTAAAAAAAAAAAAAATAGAAAAGTAAAGAAAATAGACTTTTAAAAGAAAAAAAATTGATAAATTGGACATCACCAAAATCATAACCAGACAAGAAATATTTCAAAAAACATGCCTAACCAAGAACTTGAAGCCCTAATATATAAAGGACTCTCAGTACTAAGTAATATGAAAATAAACAACCCATTAAAAAATGGGCAAAACAGACACTTCACCAAAATATATATATATATATGTAACTAATTGACACATGAAAATACATTTAGTTAAAGAAATGAAATTCATAGCTGGGCACAGTGGTGTACACCTATAATCCCAGCAGCACAGGAGACTGAGGCAAGAGGATCACAAGTTCAAAGCCAGCTTCAGCAACTTAGTGAGGCCCTAAGCAACTTAGCAAGACCCTGTCTCAAAACATTAAAGGGCTGGGGATGTGGCTCAGTGGTTAAGCATCTCTGGGTTTAATCCTTGGTACAAAAAAAAAAAAAGAAAAGAAAAGAAAGGAAGGCAGGCAATTCATTGGAGAAATGAAGATTAAAATCAGAATGATATGGCATATACAGACCTATAAGAATGTTCACAACTAAAAAGACCAACCATATAAAGTGTTGATGGCAGTGCAGAGCAACAGGAACTGTCACACACTCCCGGTGGCAATGTAAAACAGTAAAACCACTTTGGAAAACAGTTTCAGTGTCTTAAGGAGTTAAACATACACCTGTGATATACACAGGTATTTAACTTCTAGGAATTTTCCCAAGAGGCATGAAAGCAAATGTTCATTGAAGGCTTGCATATAAGTGTTCATAGCATTTTTATTTGTAATAGCCCCAAACTAGAAACAACCCCAATAGCCATCAGGCATGTAATGGATAAACCAATTGCACTCTAGCCACAAAAGGAAATATTCCTCAACATTAAAGAGGAATAAACATGGCTGAATATTATAATAATTATGGCTGGGTAAAAAGAGCCAAACAAAATGAATACATTGTACACAACTATTCACTTACAATTCTAGAATATACCAACCACTCTACAGGGATAGAAGGTCAATCAGTGGTTTTATGGGGATGATGATAGATGAGAATAAGAAGGGTGGAAGGCATTGGAACAAAAGGGCACAGGGAAACTGCTGGGATGGTGGATGTGTTCTTTATGCTCCCAGTTGTATGTTTGTGTATGTACACATATATGTCATATATTTTTTGATATGCATATGTCAAAAATTATCAAATTGTACTCTTTAAATAGATAACACTTATTGTATGTTAATTACACCTCAATAATTTTGTTAGTTTCCTCTAATAAATTGCACAGAATCTCATAATATGTATTTTTGTGTGTCAAGCTTATCTTTCAAGCTGTGTTACTTTCTACCAAATTTTGCATTAATTTTGTTGCATTTTTTCTTTTTCCTTTTTTTTGTATTTTTTCTTTTTTAATCCTGTTTTATTATATATATGAAAGTCTTAGCAAATTGGTTTTATAACAAGATGTACAACAAGGTTATTTTTCATTAGGACCTTGAGATGTGATATTTTAAAGACAAACAGAAGGCTCTTTCTGTCTGTCCATGCACTACTAAGAGGATTGTCCATGGAATTTCATTGTCATTCCATGCCATATGTCCAAAATCTCTGCTAAATAGTCTGATCTCATCCATTCACTCACCAAACATCTTTCTGTGACAGGATTCAGGTAGTTCAAGTACCAAATTAATTTACTTGAACTTCAATTAATTGATTATGACTCTAGTTTAAGCATTATCTGAAAAACTTTTAGACACTAGGGAGTCCTAATGAATTTCAAAGCAGAATATCATCTCAATAATATTATTTTCTTCTTAGAAGCTATGTTAGTCAGCTTTGTGTTGCTGTGACCCAAAGACCAGATTAGAACACTTAACGGAGGAAAAGTACATTTTGGCTCTAAGTTTCAGAGGTTTAGTCCATGGTTGGGCAACTCCATAGCTCTGGGCACAAGATGAGGCAGATCATCATGGCAGAAGGGCATAGAAGAGGAAAGAAGCTCAGCACATGGTAACCAGGAGATAGAGAAGAAGCAGAGATAGAGCTCTGCTCACTAGGGACAAAATATAAACCCCAGAGTACAACCCCAGTGCCCTACTTTGTCCAGCCACACCTTACAGACCTACAGTTACCTCCTGGCTAATCCTTATTAGTGGATTAATCCACTGATTACATTCTACTTCTCATAATCTAATCATTTCACCTCTGAAAATTCTTGCATTGTCTCACACATGAACTTTTGGGGGACACCTCATATCCAAGCTTATCTTAAGAAACTCAGTAGGAAAAAAATTTTTTTTCAGAATCACTCTGACACATTCTGACATTTGAGTGGTTGATTTTATTTGACGTATTACCCTTAAAAAAAAAAAGAATGAATGCCAAATGCCTCAGTGAACTTCAGTATTTCTAACATGAAATTATTAATTCAATCTAGTTCTTTATTTGAAAAATAAATTTATTGGACTCTACCAGTTGGAGTGTGAATTAATTTGGTGTAGATTGAAATATAGGAACTACCAACTCTAGTAAATTTTTTGTTATTTCTATTTCTTAAAGCACAAACCCCTGTTTAGAGGATTTTTTTTTCTCCCCAGGGGAAGACAATTTTGGTCTTTTTAAATTTTATCTTCTTGGGCATGTTGCAAATATATTCTCCTTCATGGTGTTTTTCAGGTCAATTGTAGTGAAGCCAATTTTTCATTTTCTCTGCTTCTCGTCTGTTTCTGTCTATTTATTTATGTATAAGATGTCAAAGGAAAATGAAAAGTAACACCTCAAAATGCCACCTTGAACAAGAAAATGCCAACAAATTCTTTTCTGCACCTGAAGCTTTTAATTCTTTAATCCACCATGGAATGTTGCTTAATTACATATTTTATTATGCATAACTGAAAATTATGTACTTTAGTTTCAACAATGATATGAAAGCATGTATTGTTTATAAATAAAGAGAGGCTGGTTTGTCTCTTTTTTATGTTACAAATATTTGTGGAATTCTCACAGGCTCTTCTAAAACTTGACTTTTTGAAAATTCTCAGAGAGCTCTGAGAAAAACTTCAAGTTTTATGTTCTCTTTAGAAATCAGAAAACTCATTACTTTGCAGAAAATAAGATGATGTCATTATGTTATTATGGGCAAATACCATTGAACAGTTGGATGTGTATGTAGAAACTTCATCTAAATTTTAGTAGGTTTTTCAAAGCATTTTTTAATAGAAGTGTGTTGCCGTTGTTGAACTGGGTAACGGGACCACCACGGGAGTTTATTATCTCTACTTTTTCCATATGCATTTGAAATTTTTCATAATAAAGTTTGTTTTTAAAACGTATTTGGTATGTATACATCTCCTATCAGGGCAGTAGAACTTTGGGGTGATTATTTCATTATGAAATATCCATATGCTTGATTTCAATTAGTGTTCAACCTTCTCATTTTAGCAAAACACATGCTAACTTTATATTTCTGAAAATTTTGGATGGTGATGACTTCTTTCTACATTTGTGAAGTCTTTATTAAGGAGAAAACAGACATAGAAATTTAAGATGGAAGACTTGGGTTTTGAACTAATGAGGCCACTTAAAAGCTGAGCAAGTTAGTTCACCTATTTGATTTCTCCTCCCCTTGTCTTTGAAGTGGGAATTTCAGTGGTGTCTGCCTCAAGTATCTCATAGTAGAATGGAGAGCTTTAAACAAGATGTCAGTGCCTTCTAAAAGGAAGTATTCTACATGTCGCTATTGTCATTTTAAACATGTTTGAGAGCAATGCTAGGAATGTGGCTTCAGAAGGTAGCACAACGTTTTACTTGATCTTGCAAAACAAATACTTGGAAATTAAAATTGGACACAGAGGTAGAGTAAATGACATCTGTCCCCATATTAAAATTCTGTTCAACAGGTTTGTGCTCTGGACAAAAACTCAATTGTACCTCATTGCTACAGGCTTAACAAATTAATGGACATATTTAAATATTGGAACTTTCTTCATCTAGCAGATGCAACTACTGGTTCTTTCTTTAGTAGAAAATCAGAGCAAGAACATGGGACGTTTCTTTTCTGGAAGGCATCAGGAGATGAATTAGATTCAGTCACTAATAAAAACTTATTTGTGTTTCTGAAACAACTAACATCCAACATTGAACTTGGTGCAAAATATGTCTCTTTAATTTCTCTGCATGTGGTGACTTTGCAAGGTAGCAAATACAGCAGGCCACTGCATTCCCTCATCAACCACCTCTTCAACCATCAACAGAGAGCAGGGCCTATGTCAAGTGCTTTAGATCACAGTAGGTATATTAGCAGCTGAAAATCACTGATGGAGAAAGGTGACTTAATACACAAACTTAATTCAAGGTGAAGAGCTGTAATTGATTTTGGTAGTGTTCTCTCAATAAAACTAAATTTCGAGATATATTCCATATAAATAGGGTAATGTAAGAAAGGCTTAAAATGTTGCTCATCTTTAAACATTAATTCCAAACTATTTTTATTTAATTAATTTAATTTATTCATATTGTTAAACAGATAGTATTCTGGACATACACCTTCCACATTTCTTTAATAAGGGTACTTTATATTTTATCAAAAATGTATCTGTTAATAGATTGTAGTTCAGCTTTTGTCCAAAGACATGCAAATATTTTGTATTTACATGAAAAAGATTGCTTCAAAAGAAACACTGAATCTATAATATGCCCCCTTAAAATTTCAAAAATATTGATTTGTAAGGTGGACTATAGGATCAGTATTTTCAATGATTAATATTTTTGGATTCCTGTTGGTTTCCACACTAACATGCAAATTTCTAACTTCATTTAACACAAAAGTCCTATTGTCTAACAGCTATATTATGGGGTATAACATTTTAATTGCTCTTTTTGAAAATATCACCAGGCAGTTCAGAATATCTCATTTATTGAAAATATTGTGACAATCAAGGACCTTAATATCATCCAGACGTAACAATAGAGAATAGGGCAGAATTTAATAATGGAATGGATGGGATTCTCGTTTTTACTCAATCTTGAACCGTTTAAATGCTTCCTAATCAAGCTATGTATTTTCAAAAAGCACAGTTAGATATCGATATCACTAAGGGGGGAGGGACTCTTAAGCTCGGACTTCCTTAGTACTAAATGCTAATCAATACACATTTTATACATAACATGTACAGACTTTGTTACCAAGTGCCACACAACTAGGGCACACATATTTGTTACCTTGGTTTTCAAAGGTTATGTGTCAACTCTGCATATTGCGTGGCAAGAAGATACTATCAACATTATTTTTTGCATAATGTGCAAGTATTATATGGCCACAGAGTGTAATACAAATTAGTGGCAAAGTGCTGAGTGAAGGAATCCATGACAGATTCAGATGCACAAGGTTGAATATTACCCGTAAACTACCTGACTCCGCTAAGGTCTTAAGAGCACAAAGCATTGTCATGCCCAGCTTTTAAAAGTCTCTGAAATACTTGGACACAATGAAGCTTGTTAAAGGAATTTTACCATAGCCACAGGCAAGAGGAGGAGGACTGGTGTGGGCAATAAATGACCTTGGGGGATATGGATGATCCAACTAGATGAATCTTTTCCAAAATGTGCCATCTTCCCTGAAAACAATTTTGCTCACTCCATCATGGCCATTGTTGTTTATTAACATGTGCTTTATACTAAATTAGCCAAACTGTGCTGATCTTAAAAAGTGAAAATATCTCAGTGAGAATTTTGTTAGCAAAATTATGCTGATTTCCAACACATATTCATCATTTCATTGAAAATGTGATTTCAGAAGAATTTAGGTTATTAGGAATGGAAAAATTTTATTTACAATCCACTTTCTCCAAAAAAATTACTAAATTTCGTATCTATTTGACACTTTAAGTGTTGGGCTGGTTAAAAAGAGGTTTATCAATTCTCTTTGATGCTGATCTAGACTTTTCTCAAAGTTGGGGGAAAAGAGGAAGCTAATTTTTCTTTACCTTATTTGCATTAGGTTATATTTTATTTTCTATTTTTTAAATACATGAAATCTAGTTTCTATTTTAAATTCCTTTGGCTCAAATGATAACTTTTCTAAACTCTACTGAAGAAGGAGGTTGTTTTTTCATTTAATAGAATTGGGAACTCTTTTGCAACAAACCAGCAGCCTTCAGGTTAGCTCAGCTATGCTTCAGAAGTAAAAGGAACCTTAAAGCTTTACTGGGAATTTTCCATGATCCCATTTTAGTTTCTCAAGTAAAAGAGCAGCCCAGTTGCCTACCAATGAGCTCACTGGGGCCTGAGGAAATGGTAGGCAGAAAAAGAAAGGGCAGTTGCACAACCATATCTTCAGAAGCCCAGATGATCCTAACATCTAGGGAACCCGAAGAAGAGGAAGCAAAAGATAAATACAAAAATACAAAGCAAAACTGAAAACTCCAAATACTAAAAACTGCAAGGCTTGCCTCAATTCTTTGTGGCCATTAATACACCTTATTTTATACCCTAAGTTTACTAAGGTTTTATGTTGTACGGATTTTGCAGATTGTGTTTAACTTCCAGGTGTTATTCTTTTTTCTTCATGTAATTCTTAAAGACACATGCAGTCAAATGAGCCGAGTTACTTTCTCCACTTACAACTTGTTAGAACAAAACAATGCTTACTAGGGGTCTTTACACAGAAGGGTCCATTTTCTCCCTACTTATTTTATGTTATTATTAATGCCCTTTAAAAATACATCGTAGCTTAAGGAAAAGTGTTGCCATAATTGAAGGATTGTGAAATAAAAGCACATGAATCCATTTTAATCACATAACCGCTAGAGAATAGATTTATGTTTTTGTTGGAAAGTCTTCTGACTATTCTATCTCTTTATTAAGCAACACATTAACCAAAACAAGTTATCACCTTCATTGTGAAATTTCATATTTAAAAATGAGCACGTTGCTGGGTATGGTGGCATGCACTTGTAATCCCAGAGTTATTCAGGAGGCTGAAGCAGGAGGATCACAAGTTCAAGGCCAGCCTCAGAAACTAAACAGAAACGGTTTCTCAAAATAAAAAATCGTAAAAAGGCCTGGGGATGTAGCTCAGTGGTAAAGCACTCCTGGGTTCAATCCTCTGTACCACAAAAAAAAAAAAAAAAAAAAAGTGTGGATGTACTTTACAGTGTTTCAAGTGGCTTTTCAATTGCTCTTTTTAAACAGTAAATTATCAGCAGGAAAGTACTGACATGCACATATGCACATAAGGGTGAGGGTCATCCTTTGATTCTTCCTTAAAGTTACTTCACATAAGCAGACAAACCCTACCATGTCATACCATACAAACAATTTTAATTGTGTAGTTACAGTCAATAACCACTCCTAATCAGAACATTTCTGCATAAAGAAAATTGTGATACACTTATAAAAACAGCCAGCTGTAACAAAATAGCTGGTGTTTTCATAGCCATAAACTCATAAAAAAGAAATACACCTTTATACAGAAATTTTATACAGATGTAGCTTTAAAATTGATTGTAAACCAAAGGAAGACACATTGCAAACATCAATTATTTTCACATTAATTGCATAATTTTCTAAGGTGATCTATTAGTTTTATTTACCTAAGCTTATTTGCATGATAGTAAAAATTGCATACAACAATAAGAGTGAAGCTTATAGTATGAATTGCTTGGAATAACATAGAGCACTTTTTATAGGCAACTGTGTAAAGCACATTTTCTCTATTTAAAACTTTAAGACACTTTGTTTTACTGCCCATCAAAATACATTTATAAATAGAAAAGAATCAGTATGGTAACAAGAGAAGCAATATTACATTTAACGGAAACTTCCAAAAAATTAATTACAACATGATGCTGCAGGATCTACAAATAAATAATGAGGACTAAATTGTGTTTCACATTTTCTTTTCCTTTTTTTTTTTTTTAAAAATCATGTAACAATGAGAATGAAAAAAAATTACAGTGAACTTTTATTTCCAAAATAAAAACAAATTTGAATTACGGCAGTGCCATATAATACAAGGCATTTGTTGGCATATGTCATCTTTAAACTGCATTCCACAGTCTATAGTTCTTTTGTAACATACAATAGAGTAACAAACTCTTTTTTTTTTTTCCTTTAAAATAAGGGGCGAGTTTCCAAAGATCAGTGTGGAGTGTTACAGAAATAATTAAAGGAAAGGAAATCATAATCACAGAAGTTATAATGCTTGTTGGAGGCTCCAGAATAATAATAATTAAAAAAAAAAAAATCTCTGGTATCATGCTTAGGGGGCACACACGCTGGTGCAGCCCTTGAACACAAATTCTAATACCAAACAATCCTCGATGCTTCACCTGGGCTGCCAAGCAGTTTGTAAAACCGAGTAAAACGTTTAGTGCAGTCTGTACTATTCCTTTCCCAACTTTCCTGTTTGTGCAAGTTTCTGAAGATTCATTGGCCAAACCATGAACAACGAAGGTTTTCTGAGCAGATACAAGGTGGACTTTTTATGTGGTTAGTAAATACCAGTGGCACTGTTGAATGAAAATAATACTTGGATCTCAGTCTTTCAAATCAGCATTAATGTCTGTGTTTCCTTCCACTGACAGCTCTTCTTCTAGTTTCACCGAAAAAAGGGTGTTAGCATTTTTGTCTTGGACACTCTCTTCTAAATCCTTAAGCAACTCCTCTTCTTTGTATTCTGCCACATCCACCTCTAAGCCGGAGTTGTCCTTCAGTTTGCCGTGGTGCTTGAGATAGTACCGCTGGTTCTGAAAGAACTTGATGATGGTGTACTTGGGAAGGTCAAGTTGGGCAGACAGAGTCTGGATGGCCTCTTCGTCTGGGTACAGGCCTACGTCTTGTATGAAACTCTGAAGGATTCCCAGGGCTTCCACTGAAATTTTGGTTCGTGGCCGGGTCTTCTGCCGGCTCTCCTCGTCGGACTCTGCGGGCGAGGCCACAGTGGGCTGGCGCGGGGGAAGCCGGGGTCCTGTCTGCTGCTGCGGTTGTGGCTGGGGGGGCGGCGGTGCCTGTGGCTGCTGCTGCTGCTGTTGCTGCTGCTGCTGCTGCTAAAAAGAAACAAGCAACAATCAGAGCTCCGCTTTCCCGACGTTCTGCACAAAGCCGTCTAGAATTAGAAAACACGTGCTTATGCATCTTTGAAAGGGACAAAAATTCAGAGCAAAGAGGCAGACCAGCCAAATGGCCTACTGCATTTCGGGGGAAAAAAAAAATCAGCATGGTATCAACTGGGAAGGCAGGAATTCGTACAGCTTTTGGGGCTACTGTGTTCCCTTATCAGAGATCAGTGCAGGAGGAGAAAACTCAGCTGCTTTGAAAATGTGAGCCATAAACTTCACCAGAAGGATACGCATCAGAGGCATGAAGACAGCAAAGCAAATTATGATGTAAATAATTAACAAAGATTTAAAATGAAGATTGAGAAGCAAGGATTTCAAAGAGATTTTAGAAAAGTGAGCTACAGAGCCATGGGGAAAGAAATTTGTGTTCTGTCCCCTTTCATCAGATGGCAGAGACAAGGAGCAAGAAAAGAAGGTAAGCGTTTGCTCTTATTCAGCACTCTCTTAGGAGTCCAGAGGATGTTCCAAGAGTCTCAGGTTTGTGAATTTCCTATCAGCTCTGTTTTAACACATGCACACGCGTGCGCACACACACACACAGTTTCTTACCAAACTACACTAGGCTGACACTGTAAATTTTTTTCTTACCCCAAAATAAAGGTTCAATCTGCTGTACGACGGCTAGCGAACTGTTTTGTCTACAGTAAACTCAGATGTGATTAGGATTTAAATTTAGTGTATACAGACACTTTTTCATAATTAGTATCTGTATATGTGCTGTAATTTCCATACACAATTATACATAACAAATGCGTGACACAGGCATCTACTGTATACTTGAAATCCATAATTCTTATCAGCAGAGCAGATCAACCTGAGTAAGTGGCAAAATATTAGAACATTTGTATTGTGCCTAAGCACTTCCTTTCATCCCCCTAAGAAGCAATTTTATTAAAAACAATTTACATTTTCAAACAAGTACTATTTTTATTACTTAACATATATCTCTCTCTTCTTTGTTTTTGCTAAAACAGTAAGTTTTTCAGGCTTTCACAATTATTTTAGTGCTTGATATCCTAAGGGATTCTCTTTTTCAATTTGTTTTATCTTTAATACACACTCAAAGATTTTTTTTCCTGGTGGATGGATAACATTCTCTTACCTATCTCTCTATACACATACACCACACACATACATACACAAATGCAATTTTCCTCCACAGTAATACCAACACATGATGCAGGTGATTCAACAAAGACAGTAGAATTTTAGGACTCTGAAAGGCAATGGCATTTTTCCTTAAAGGAGAAAACCAAAAAACATCCCTTGGATTCAACAGAAATAGGTTATACAGTTCAATTAGAATATGCTTTCAAAAAGCCCCAATGAACTACCTGATCCCAGAATGCTTCCATCTAAATTCCCAGGGGTGTTCCCTCAGCCGCCAAATGGGGACAAGTCCCACGACATGACCAACTCAGTAGAAGGCTGACTCTGCTACAGTGGGTCCTCTGCATGTCTGAAGATCCTGAGCAAGGGAGCAGGTCTCTGTGCCACCCCCTCTGTTTCCCTTCCTTGCTGGCATAGGTAACTTGTGCCCGCTCACCTGAGGAGCAGCACCGAGCCATGGTGCAGGGGTCGGCAGGCCTGGTAAGAAAACGCCTCTAGACTCTCCTTTCCCAAGGGTGGTGGGAGAGGGGCTCTAAAGGAAAGACAAACAGATATGACTCACCCCCAACCTGGACTCTGTGAGGGTGTGGGAAGATTGCTACAAGGTGAAGGAAGGGCCACCGAGTGGAAAGCAAGATTCCAAGTAGATTTCCCTCCCCTCCTTGTTTTGGGCAGAGACCAAGGTATAAAACTGATTCTACAAACTTCCTCTACAGAATAAATTTAATTCCTTCCCTCAGGGGCAGTATGGCATTAACTAAGAAATAGGTGGTATTTTTAAATGATTTTTAAAAGATCATACAAAAAATTTCTAAGTTCTCACACACAAAACCCAGAACTAACAAAGATATATTTACAAACAAGAAGTGCAAAAAGAGGGTTCCTGCCACCCTGGGAGTGGGGAGGTGAGGGGTAAGGAATATAACACACATGTTGGAAAAAGTATGTTAATTTTCCTTTTATCCCCCTGGAGCAAGATGGCAGTGTATTGTTATCTCTTGCTAAAAAGCCTATGTTTAGATTGGCGGGAAGAAGAGAGATGCTAATTTCCCCGCTAAGTTTAAAGCTTTGTTTGCTTAGTGCTCTACTGAATTGGCCAAGGTAAACGGACCTGAATCTGTTCTGCTGGAACGTGGATGATGTGCGGCGGCCTGTCGCCATGGTGATGTACCGCATTGCTCTCCTGCTCGTAAATGGCATCGCGCTCTGGCTGAGGAAGACTGAGGAACCTTCGGATCATGGACAAGTTCTCCCACAGAGTCCTGTTTTCTGGAGAAGGATCTTCTTTCCAGCGTAACAGCTCACACAACCATCCCTTAGAGACAAAGGAATGAGAAGTCAGTTCATGTTTATGGGGAGGGGGCTGGCATTTTCCATCAGGAGCCAAAAAAGAAAGACCCTATATAATAACTTTCTCATATGCTCAAAATACTCTAATCTGCTTTAAAAATATTTTAACCTTTTAAGAGAGGATGGCTATGGCTGTTGAGGAGGCAGGCTCTGTTTCTAATGAGTGTTCAGAATTGCATCTTAAAAGAAAGACATATTTTTCAGACTCCAAGGGCAAAAGAGCATTTATCACAGACTTTGCAATATGTGAAATAGGAGAAAAATAAAAATAAGTTTGTTTCTGTGCTTGCTTAATCTTCTTGTCTGATGGGGCCCATCTGAAGACGCTGAAGGTATTTAAAAAGGAGTAGAACAGATCCTAGAAATAAAAAGATTTCCTAAGCTTATACTTTTTAATTATAGAAAAAAAGTGTATATTTGTGTATATGTATGTATGAGAGAGGAGAGAGATATACAACTAATTGTGTGATCGAGGATACTGTCCAGTTTAGACATAATGCTTAGAATGGGTATTAAAGGAATTCTCCAAGAAAAGAACTTTCCAGAAAGAGACCTAAGAGTCCTGTTTTCATCCTGTGGCAGTGTGAGCACATGATTTGCTCAGGCAAGAATTTTAATAGGCTGTCTGAATTAAAAGAGAATCCTAAGCACTGGGGTAAGGAGCAATGGGGTGCCCCACCCAGATCCCCACCAAACAAGGCAGCCACAGCTCAGCAGTCGAGTTCTCTGCTAACAGCTGTCTGCTGTACTCCTCTCTGGAGAAATGTCCTGAAGCCATCTCATCTGAAGATGCTGGGATATTGCTCCACCTCCTTACTGGTCTTTTCACTCAGGAGTGGCCAATGATTTACTGATCCAGTGGTACAAAGTCTCAATCCTTATTTCAGTGGGCAACTCACTCTATGCTTCAGCTCTCTCTCTGGAGACAGTCATCTCTGTTCTTTTGCTCTATCCCTTATGGAGGGATGGCAAGCTGGACTTTACCTGGGGCCACGTTCTTTTTTTTTTTTTGGTGCTGGGCATGGAACAGAGGGCCTTGTACATGCTAAGCAAATGCTCTACCACTGAGCTACATCCTCAGACCTGGGGCCACATTCTTATCAGACCTCTTCCTCTGCCCTGTTTTCCCTCATTCCTTCCAGGTCCTCCCCAAACTACCAGCATCTGATTCCAAACTAGGACTCTGCTTTAAGGAAACCTGACTTAGGACAAAGGAGTTTCTTAGAAATTTAACTGGATGAGAATTCTTCTTCTGATTGTGACATACAGTGAAAAGCTAGGCCTGTTCTCCCCAAAATGACCTACTTAAGAGATTTTAAAAGAAAAGATGGTGACAGATACATCAGCTTCTCAAGGTTCACTTACAGGGCAGCTAAGAGGGACTGCCATAAACTCTCATGAGATATACTAAATTTTTAAAGAGAGTTTTGATTCTTTACTCAACAGGTCTTTTAATTAAACAAATATATACATGGGAATGGCCATAGGATTGTGCACTTATTCAATGCCACTGGATGTAGAATTCAAGGTGAGGAGAGGAAGTAGCAAACTGAAAATTCTCCTGAAAGAATGTCAATCAAGTAAAACTATCCCATGATGATAGGATCACTGAGCATATTTCTCTTCTAACTACCATAACTCTATGGCTATACTGGAAGATATTTCAGCTCAGACGGACTTTTACCCCATGTACACGTATGACTACACAAAAGGTTTAACTACACAAAAGGTCTATGTATAGCCAGAGAAATGAAAAGTCGTGCTCCATTTTTGTACAATGAGTTCAAATGCATATTGCTGTCATATATAACTAATTAGACCAAAAAAATTTTTTAAAGATATTTTAGTGCTATCTATATGAATATAATATTAACTACAAAACTGTGCTTGAAGTATTTGAGACCCACTTGCATATGGTGCCCTGAAGATGTTTATTTAGCTCTTATGGGTAAATATTTGCTATTGGATTAAGACATGAAAATATCATGTATTTTTCTACATCTGAGCTGTTTTGTTGCACTATGCTTCTAAATCTTGTTGCTGTGTAGGTTTAGATACATATCTTCCTGTGGGCTTGAATATTAACTATGGTTAAGGTGACTTCCCTCTCCCCCTTTCCGTATCCTTCAGCTATCACCACTGACAGTTCAACCTCTATGCCTGAACACAAATTATTCAATTTTACTTACCTTTCAAGAGAAGTTAGAAGGTTCATCAAGAACAGAGCAGAAAAGATTTTTTTTTGACTTAGCTAGTATCCCGCTACTGCAATAAATGCTAAACATTGAGCTTCTACAATTTTTTTTTTTTTAGAAATAAATGCTTGTAACTAAAAATTGCTAAAAGTTAAATTAAGAACGATTCATGTAGGAAAAGCTTCTCAGAGAGAGCTGCAAAACTCCAATGATTTTTCATATCCTTTAGAAACTTTTTAAAGTAATGCAGAGATCAGTTAGCACTTGGATATATGTGAAAAACATGTGGATCACAGATGTTCTTTGGAAAAGAAAATCATTAGTTCTTTTAAAATGGCTAATAATGATAGCTAATTCCTAGACAATCACACTCATGCTGGTTTAACAAATATTTCAGAAAAAGAGCCCTGACTCATTCAACAAATATTTTGCTTATATTGTCACTTCTGTGTCTCTATACTTACGAGACAGATCTTTATTTTTATTAATTGCCCATGACTAACATAACATTTCCAGTAGTTTGCTATTAACCTCTGCCCTTAAATAATACTTCTAATTCCTTATCTAAAAATAATTTGATGAATTATAAGCTGAAGCATGTCTCCACTAGCCTTTCAAGAGACACGATGATTTTAAGAGACTGAAATCAGATGCTTCTTAGAAAAATATTTAACGGTGCAGCTGGGAACTGTTAGTTCTACAAGGGTATTCCAAAAAACAAAAGGGGAGGGGAGTTAGCTTTTCTCAATGTGTGTATCTCTTAAGAAATAATAGAAAACAGACATTTTGACACATTAATTCTTTGTCAGTGTAGAAAGAAACTGATTTGTTCCCACATTACAGGCAAAAATAAGGTTAATTTATTCTAATACTTTAAAAAAAAAAACCTTGAAATATTCTGACTACCTCAAATCCTATTGACTATTATGCCATTAATGACAACAGTAATTTGATCCATGTTTTCCAGGAAGTGCCTAAAAAAGCCAAATACTTTCTAATTCCCCAATACCTTTTCCTAAGTCAGAACATTTGCAGTCTTTGACAAATAATTTTATAAAGTATGATGCTTGTCTTTAAATGATAACTCTATAGATTTACTTGGGAGAAGAGAGATGAAAAATGCAATGTAGTGCTTTGTTGCAAAATGTGAATATAACCACATTTTTAGGACTAGTCCCTGGAACTTGATGTCCTCTAAGACCACGGGCAGGAGAAGTAGAAAACTACTCTTAAAATTAAATTAGATCACAACTGTTGTGAACAGTAGAAAAAGACTGGGGCCTCACCGCCTTAAAATAATGAGACCGATGAATCCATTCTAAGAAAACTAAAATGGTACAAGGAACAACCTAAACTTTAAATGTAGTAAATTTGCCAAGCAACATTACACTGCATATAAAGAGGGCAAAATATAAACAGTGGCCACATGTAAATAAATTAGTAAAACTTTCAGGATGTTACTACTTTTCAAACTGACAAAGTTTAATTTGACACCTTCTGTTCTAAACCCTTTGTTTCTATTCAAAATCACGCCTTGAGCTGTTGCTATCAATCACTGCGCTCCCCCTATTACTTAAAAAAACTGGCAGGACCCTGAATAAGCTGAAAATGCCATGCAGATGAATTCTGAGATAATATGTTCAAACCTGTTATATACAACACAAATCCTGTAAAGTTATGTATTGTAAACCTACATTTATTGAGAACTAAAAGTCTTAAATCCATCTGCCACAAAGGAAATACTGTTATGTACTTTATAGTAACCAAGAACCATCTGCAAATGTCTTGCTACCGTAAGCAAGAAAATGGTGCAAAAGATGCTAAACCTAAGACTGAAATAAATAACATTCTTTTGACCGGTTTTGGTTAGGGATCTATTAAAGAAATGTAAGACTGAGGAAGGGGGGGAAAAAAGGAAAAGAGAAAATGCAGAATGACTGCCAAACCAGTACTGCAAAAAAGCAAAACAAACTCAATGACAACACAATGGCAATTTATTATGGTCCATGAAACACATGACTGTATGCTCATTTTAAAGGAAAAATTAGCAGTTCTAAACTCAATATTCTAATGATGTGCTTTACTGACAGAATCTTGTTGTACCACATTTAAATAAAAATCCTGGCACCTTCATCTCTCAGCTGCTAATTTCCAACCAAGCTCAATCTCTGATTTCCACCCTGCTCTTTTTAGAACAGTTAATTCAAGTCAATTCGCTTCTAACATTTTTAGTGGGTAAGGGGTGCACAATGATTTTAATTGAGTCAGGAAAGCAACATCCTTTCATGAATGAATTTATTGTACCTATAAAGCCTCTCACACAGAGAAACCCCTTATAGGGCCTGGTCTGTGACAAACCTGAGAGTTCTTAACACAACTAGTTTTCCAGGGGAAAACAGAGTTTGGTATTTCTCTGAGAAAAAAAAAATCATTTAATGCAATACACATATATGTGTATATTATCATTATATACACATACATTCTAAAACTAAGAGCTATAAAAAGAGAAAATAACAATTTTTGCTGCAACTAAGAAGGAAAAATATATTAAAAAAATAGAACAGTAATTTGAGCTCTAAAAAGCAAAACATTTTATAGTCTGTATTTACTCCCCCTCACCCTCATCTTTTATGTGTTATTTGCAGGAGTATTTTGTTCCAATCTCTGGGGCATACAGTATACTAATATATGATATTAAAAGAAATCAATCTAAATAGGAAAGTATTTGATACAAACATTTTAGTAGAAAGCATGAATTACATTTTTGCAAGTAGTAGGAATAAGGATTAAGTACATAATCCATTAAATAGTACTTCTAACAAAAAATTCAGCATTGTAGACTAAACTACACCAGGCATTTTGAATGAGTACATTTTCAACAACAACTAACTATAAAGCTAGCAATTTATCATTCAGCAAATAATTTTCTACTTCTAAAAGAATCTGTAAGTGTTACTTATGCTAATGAAGACAGTTTTTAATCTGCCCACAAACATGCTAATAGAGGGCAATTTTTTTTTTTTTTATTTACAAAGCTGTCGGCACTCAAGGGTAATTTCATATCAATGTTCTATGAGCCAGGGTGCGGGTAGGGTGGGGAGGGATATGGGTTTTAATTGTCAGAGCTACCAAATCCTTCACCTTTAGCATCTAGGTTTAACAACATCACAAATAATACACAGGGACCAGTGAAGTTTTAAACCACCATTTAAACACTGTAGAAGGGTTCCACTTTCACATTTTTAATGCTCTCTATATACACTGTTCTCAAATGTAGTATTTAAACATATAATTGAGGCAGGGTCTTAATGCAAAGACACCCAAGACCTAATAGAGAAACAACCTTACTTCTAGGTTGAGGCCTGAATGCTTCACACCCCCAGCTTCCAATCTCTTTTCACAAACAAGCGTCACACTTTGAATAGTGAGAAACGGAATGGCAGCAAAGCAATACCGAAAGCATTTTAAATTATTTACTAGGTTAAAGGGTGAAATGATACTTTAAATACATCAAATTTCATCATCTAGGCCACTTTTTGGTGGCAAAGTGGTATTGATCTTTCCAAATGCTTAAAATCAACTATTTTCCAGAAGGTCATTATTTGATTAAAGGCATTAAAGTTGAGGGCATCAAGTGATGCACTTTTTCTTCTTCCCCATTCAAATCATCATATAATAAAAATGATCCCTCCTACAATAAAAATGCTTATCTAAAGATATTGTTTTTTTTTTTTTTTTTTGTACTGGAGATTGAACTCAGGGTCACTCGACCACTGAGCCACATCCCCCGCCCTATTTTGTGTTTTATGTAGAGACAGGGTCTCACTGAGTTGCTTAGCACCTTGCCGTTGCTGAGGCTGGCTTTGAACTAGTGATTCTCCTGTCTCAGCCTCCCTAAGTGCTGGGATTACAGGCTTGCGCAACCGTGCCCGGCTAAGATACTGTTCTTTACCTAACATGTTAACCTTTAAATGTTGTGTAGTTCTTTAGGAGGAAAACCTTTGCTCCAGCAGATTATTCTATAACATAAGGAGAGGGCCCCACCATTACATTAATAAAGATGTATGTTCTCCTCCGAGAAATTAGTAGGAGATGCATTCACCTTTCTCCCCAGTTTCCTAGCATCTACTTTGAGTAAAGTGAACAAACATTCAGGAGACACTGGGAGTAACTTTTCTCTGCTAAGTTAACATTGGTCTTATTAAAGAAAACATGGGAAATAAATTTGAACAGATACACACCAGTAAATCTACTTTCCACTCTAAAAGTAGCACATTACAGTCACTTTACTTAAAGATGCATTTAAAAAGAAATATAATTCAAAATGCATATGTGTGTATATGTCCCCCAAAATATTTATTTCAAAGCGTGGTTTCTGATAACATAATAAAGAAGATGTTTTAAATTGTTGTTATTTTAAAATGCGAGGCTGACTATGTTTAAGTTCACTCCAGACCCTCGAATTTATTTAGGGGACTCGTATCTTAACCAAAAATCTACAGGCTTCTAATAGTGGGGAATAAACAGGACATAAAATGACTACACAGAAATTTTTCATTTGAGTCAATTTTGTCACTTTCTCATTAAGAGGTTAAGCAACTCTAGCAGTTTCTAGAGGTTTATTATTAACATAAAAAATAATGTTTATACAACCTGGAGATAAGTGCCCATTATAATTCAGTGGATTTGGAAGGGATATTTGGAGTCACCAGTAAATGATCTTTATTTTTCAATTTCACTTAAAACTTCATCAGATAAAAAAATGAAAATAGTTTGTTTTCTGTGGTTTTTATGTATACCTCTTTTCTACCTGCTATAAGCCACTGACTTCAAGGCATACATCAATATGGTGGGATTTTGAGGGTTTTTTTGCTACAAATTGTTTTGCTCATAACAAGATTATCAAATGACAACCTGGCCAGGGAAGATACAAATGGTTCTTACTTAAAAAGGTTGCTGGGTAATAAAATCTCACATTTTAAAGGATATTTTTTTTCAGAAGGGGAAATTTGAGAAGGGGGAGAAAAGGAATGAAGATAAAAGTATGAAATTCTAGACAATCTATTAAACTAGCTACCAAGAAGATAAATCTCTTAATTTGACTGAAATAGAGAATTTCCAAATAAGGTCTAACTTTTCAAATACTGGAAAATACTGATTTAAAAGTTTATTTTTTACATGTAGTCCATCATGTATTCAGGATAGGTTTTTCAAAGTTAAAAAAAACCCCAAAAACCAAAAAATCTGGCTTCTAAGTCCAATACTCGAATATAAACTCTGAAAAAGAATTTCTTACCTGTTTCTCCCCTCAACCAAAGAAATATTAATGTTACATAAATTTCAGTGATATACTCTGGCTCCTAACATTTATACATTCTATCTTCAAATCTTAAGTTCTCATTTTCTCCTTGATCTTCACGGATGGTGTCATTTAGAAACAGAAAATGCCCCCAAGGTTCATGTTACAACATTGTCATCAATTTCAGTTTTTGCTTCTATCATTTAAGAACTGTCCATTTCTTTTCATTCTTCCCACCACTGACTGGTCTGAACTGGGGCATCTCTTCCTTGACTAACCCTTTTAGGTGACAAATGCTCTTTTTAACTACTTCCAGTTGAAAACTGTTTTGATTTCTGAGTAGAAAAGCATTGACGTAATCATTCCTTTTCCTCTCTTAAAGGGGACTAAGTACATCACTAGAGCTTTGATGAACAGAGAGCTAGTGCCGTCATACAGAGTTGATGTGATGCCTCAAAAAGCAAACTCATCTCATGCTTCATTTAGTCTATGGAACTTCCTGATTGGTAAATATGCAAGTTTCATTTAAGCTTTCTTGAATCCCCTCAGCCATCTTTGAGATGTTCTTGGATATTCGATTCCAGGAAGAAAATCACTGCACTCGTCTTCTACTTTTAAAGTGCCTGTAGTCACTCTGATGATCAGCTTCCCAACACAGGGAAAAAATCTTACTCTCTAGGGCTGCATTCAAGACTCTTGCCAATCATGCCCACATCCTAATTTGCTGGACTAGTTATTAATATTGCCCAGCACTGCCCCATATTCTGTTCTCCATTCCTCGTATGGTTCTAATGGGAAAGCCCTTAATTCTTGCTTTTGCCACACAAATCTACCGCTCCTTCAATTCATGCTCAAGCACCTCTGCATATCTATAAAGGCTTATATTGTAGTTTGTTCTTTAACTCTTTGAACTTGAGCAAATTACCTTTCTGAGGATTTGTGGAGATTAATAGTATTAATATCACAGAATAGTGTCTGGCAAAAAAATGAAACTAAGAATATTCTGTCCAATGCCTGGTCCATGACAATTACCCCAAGTTCTGATGGAAGGACTGAAAAGCATTTGCCTTAAATGGCTCACAGTCTATTTGGGAAGATCTGGCATTTGAAACTATTAGTCCCAGCAGCATATGCTAAAAGGTCACTGATGGGCAGACCTCAGGTGGAATCAAAATGAAGCAAAAGAAGCAACGGGACAGGGTAGTCAAGAAGCCTTCCTGTATGAGGAGTGATACTGCTTGGCTTTGAAGAAGGGGCAGTATTCAAGAGAAGTCAGGAGAATGATGGAAAGAAACCAAAGAAAAGAACAGGATGGATTAGCCAAGTACTAGGCAAAGTCAAACCTAATGCTTTGAATTGACTATGCCTCCTTCCGCCCTTTTGCTACAACTAACTCTACCATAATTTCTTGAAGATATGACTTAGTTCCTGTAACTTCTTATCTTCTATATACTGTCTTTCTCAAGTCTGTTTAAGAAACCTGGGTTTTATTTTGAATGTCTACTCCACCACTTATTAGGCACATAACCCTGGGCAAGTTACTCAAATTGTCTAGACCTCCACTACCTCTTCTGTGAAATGGGGTCCCATTTTACCACCTAATTCATAGAGTCCTGAGAGCTAAGTAAGATAGTTGATGGAAGGCTTACAGTTGCTAACAGTTGTGGTAGATGTCAGCGATTAGTGTTTTCATGAGGACACTTGCTTCTTCGCAAAGGGACCTGAATATCTAAGCAGTTACTGAAAATAATTCAATTGCCACATTTCAGTCCAAACCCACCATCTTCCTCCCAAACCAGGTTTAGCTTCTAGGTAGTTTAACTCAATTAATAGCTTTGCTATACACCTCTCACAGAGACTGAAAATCTGTTATTTGAAGTATAAATTGGTATAATCTTTCTGAAGTAATGTGAAAAGGCAGAAGGACGAAGTATCATTTTTAAACCTTTTATAATCCAGTAATTCCTTGAGAGTTCATCCTAAGGAAACAGCACTGGAAAATGTATACAAATATTTAACTATAATGTTTACATCTAAATTATCGGTGACATCAGAAATTGAATATAATCTAAATACACCTGAATAGAGAATTCACGTAAATAGACAAATGTTAAGACATCATATACACACATATATAGTTTTGTATATATATAAAGAATAAACCATAATATTCCAAGCAGCTATGTCTAGGTTATTAGAATTATGGATATGTTTATGGTCTTCCTTAGTTTATATTTTCTGATTTTTCTGTACTATTTTTTCTGTACTGTTTTTGCAATAAAAATATATAGCAAATGGCTTTAATTAAAGATTTATTTATTTTGTGCATTTCCTCTACAACCAATCATAATTTGTTATCAATTCTACACCTTTGGAACATTGTTGAATTTGTTCTTTCTTTTCCACTCCTACTGCCCTTTGAGTGGAAAACTCTTCCAAGTGACCTGGAAACATCCTGAGGCTTAAACTTAAATGGTAAGTGCAAAAATGTGGCAAAAGGTTCACTGCAGCAAAGTTAAGTGGCAGTAAACTGGGGGATAGGCAGAGATGTACAAATGGTACAATCTGGGCCACTGACTGAGTGGCCAGAAACGGTCCACACCTCTGTAATTCCTGGGGGCTCATACATGGTAGCAAAGCCCAAAAGGGTAAATTCATGATGATGATGTTACATCAGTTTCCTGGTGTAAGGAGGCAGAGAAGCATCAAAAAAGACTCTGTTAAAGGCAAATACATGTGATCACTTTGAAAAGGAGCTTATCAGGATGGGGATGTGGCGCAGTGGTAGAGTGTTTGACAAATTAAAAAAAAAAACAAAAACGGAAGAAGCTTAACATAGTGAACTTCACTTTTCCTAAAACCCTCAACTCAAATGAATACATGATCTTAAGAAGTAAATTTCTTTTCTTACCATGTTGCTTCCTATAGTCACTATTTACAAATTTACAATATGTATTTTCCTATTCATAATTATGATCATTTAAAAAATGTAGCAGAGTATTTGTATATGCCATGTGCAAAAAAAAGTACAAAAATAAGAACTCATAGAATGAATCAATTTTAGGATATGATTTGATAGGGTGGTTTGTTTGCTTACAAAAATAATTTATTCCTAGGTTGTTTTAAAACAAATATTTCTGTACTGCATTTTCAACTGATTTATATAAAATTTTCCAACACTGCAGATATCTTCCAAAATGAGCTATATTCCCCATTATGCATATTTAGGGGCTGGGACTTAAAAATTTAAATCTTCCCTCTATGATGTTCTAGGAGAGAGAACAGAATTTTCAAAACTAGGAGAAGGTAATCTGGGATTGTAAAAGTTATGGGGATCACATCCTAACACAAACAATCAAGCAGGGTCATTATGAGCTCCCAACTTGCTTACGATTCTACTGATAAAAGTTAACACCCATTTTTGTGGCCAAAATCCAGATCATTTTATCCATTATGTATACCTGCTAATCAGAAGTTGGCTTAATTTGAGAAAGCCAAATCTTGTGATTCACAAGTAGGCACTAAAAACAGCATAAATATTTCTAGATGTATCATGTGAGCCCTGGTGATAATGGTTGGGTTATAATTTTCCCAATAAAGGAGACAAGGGAAACTGAGGCTGTACCTATGCTATCCCAGTTACCTCTCTGCCACTGATCTATTTCACACCTGGGAAGGCAAGCACAGACACCCCAGAGGGGAGAGGCAAGAGTGGCCAGTGACTAACCCTACTCTGGTCCAGAGTCTCTCTAGCTCCTCCTCCTATGGTCCCTTATGGACTCCTTTACAAATACGCTTCTTCTTATGAGATAAAATATTGTGAGCATATAAAATATGCTTCTGAATTATTATATCCACCCACAAATAATTACTGAGTGTCATCTATGTGCCAGCTACTACACAGGCTTAGAGGAGATGTGGAGACAGATATAATGGAGACTCATTTCTCTCAACACTTCTTGACCAGTGAGGTAAGAACTGTTTAAGTTTCAGATTTAAATTGATATTAAAGGTGTAGTTCAACTGGCAAAGAATTTCTAGTCTAGGGGTAAAGGCACTGTCTCACAAAGTCCAGCACCATACATGGACATCTGCTTTTGTTTTTAAATGTTACTGCAGTTAGGGTAACCCCTGCCTATGTGTTTTGTAGTGAAGGACACTTGAAAAGTAAGCACAATAAATAGCCATAAACTAATTATAAAAAAATATGTGCAACAGGTAAATGCAAGAATTCCTCTGCTAATATGTTTAAAAATAGCATTATTTTCCCTCTGCACAATTTATCTAATTGTTGATCTCAACTCTTTTGTGCCACAGACCCTTCTAGCAGTCTGGTGAAATCCATGGATGCCCCAAGTAAAATCTGTATGATTACAAAGAATATCAGTTTTATACTGAAATACAGAATTGGTTTTATATATAATTTGAATAGCAAGGCTAGAGGTGGATTGGAATAAACCAATCTACCAAAAATTTGTGATAGAGTAATAGATGGGCTAGTTTATTAAAACACTAAATAACAAGATTGAGCAACAGATCTAATAACCATTGTAATTTTTAGCGATGTGCAAAAATTATGTTTCAAGATACTTGAAATAATCCAGTGTGATATGAAAATATCTGTGATTTTTTTTATTGGTGACAAATTCATAGGTATTGCTAATACTGATTTGTTGTTTATGGTAATAACTGAACAAAATGCCAACTTTCAATAAGAAGTTAAAGAAAATAAAGATGCATTTTTTTTTTCATCCAAGTTCATGACTCCCTCAGGAAGTGAGACAAGAATCTCTGAATGGGATGGACACACATACACATATATATATCCATCCCATTCAGATGGATAACATATATATACACACACCCCTTTTTCCAGAACTTACATAAAGCTCCTAGAGTAGAAAGACTTGATACAAATGTATTTGTACAACACATCCCACACCCCTCTTTTTTTTGCCACCAGAAGAACATGCCTCTTTGAGATATGTTAGAGGGAAGCAGTTAATCAGGAGTGGAGCAGTAACTAGACTGTCCTGAAGAGGCCCAGGTTTCCATCCCATGTATTTCAGGAGTACCCTGTGTATGTTTTAGGGCAGGGGATGATAAAAAGGTCCCCATCCCTCTCAGTCTTTGGTTCAATCAAAGTTGTAGAGAACTTTGATCTGATTTATACATTTCAGTGTTGGATGAGATTTCATTCATAAAACAATGGTTCTATAGCTTAAAAGATGTTGACTGACAACCGACTAGCATATGCACACTATGTTCTTTTCCTGATCCTATAACAAACTCAGAATCAGTTTACAACCTCTAAATAAAGCATCAATGTTCTGAATTAGTGAACTTTATACCATCCTAGCGATTCTGGAGGTTAGAAAGATTAGCAAAGTATCCCTTGAGAATGTCTATTTGCCAGGAGAGGAATGTTAAGTTTTTTGCAAAGACAATACTAAAGTTTCCCAAGTGGTAGGGGATAAGGTAGCAGGGTGGTACAGGATAGAGGCAGGGTAAGGAATGAACAGTGGCACAGGTACTCAGGGGTGAGGGAGGGTTGGCAGAGCTGGGGACAGCAATAGCCATACAAACGTTGGGGCTCCAGGGGCTATCAAATACTGGTCCTTTCTCTGAAAGAACTCTCTTCTCAAAGAGACAATGGCTAGAAAGTGTTTGCCTTTCTGACTGAAGGACAGGACAAAGGTCAAACACAGGGTGGAAGAAAGGGAAAAAAAGTGACTACGGAAGATGGTTAAGTGGAAAGACAGAGAATAGCTGAATACATAACCATCTCATAGTATCACAACAAAGATCAATGCTAAATGTAGCCTGAAATGCAAACACAAACTTCTGTTTAGAAATGAAGCTTAATAGATAAGGCTTTAGTCCTTATGATTATCCAAGGTCCAAGTTATTTAGTCTCCTTAATCAAAGTACTAAAATAAAATCATTACCCATTAGGCTATTACCTTTACTCCAATTTCCAAACGTAGAAGCAAGAATTAATTGCAAGCCAGGAAGAAAGAAGGCAATTTAGACAGTAACAATTCCGCCTGGTCTGAGCTGGATTTCCTAACAGCATTTTTCTGTCTACGAATGTATATTTTATTTACAGCCTTCACTTCCTTGATCTTAATGAATATTTTTAACCTAATCTGAATTTCATTTAAACCACCAAATACTCCATCAATAAGCCAGCCAAAGTAGCACCATGACAAGTAGCATTCCTGTAGGTACCATGAGTAAAATGGGTCGAGGTTTAAAGGAGATATTTGGTATGGACATTTACCAACAGCTATTAAATGCTACAGGTACCAATTTATAAACTTGGTATATAAGACTCTTGAGTGACTTTCAAATCAGACTATACTAGCAATCACCACTCTATCACATAAATCCATTCCCCAACTGAATCCAGCCTGTCTCACACTCTACACTGTCCTGACTCTGTTAGGTCCCTGTATGCTAACTATTCCAATCAATTATGAACAAGTCTCACATGAAGAAGATGACATCAATCTTGAGCTTATCTCACACTATGTAACACGAAGTCCACACACTGAATTCCAAAAACCAATTCTGCTCATGGTGTGCCACCCATAAATAACCCTTCTTGGCTACAGATCCCAAAATAGCATGCCCTGCCCCCAAACTAAGCTCTACTATTATTCAATCCTTTACCTTCTCTGTGACTCATTCCCAGACTGGAACACCTGTTGGCAATATTTTTTTTAAATCAAAATAGAATCTTCTTTCACGCTTGTACACCTGTCTCAGTCACAAACTCACAGAACTTAGGCCTGCATGGTGCATTAGACACCATTTGACTCGACCTAGTTTACTTTCCTGAAGAGGAAGTGCAAAGCCTAGGAGGTTAAGTAACTTGCCTGGAACTACTCAGCATGTTGGCACAGGAATTGGGACCACTACTCTGCAAGTCTCGATGCTTTCCTCTAACAGATGAGGTTCATGTACAAGTTGGTACAGAAATCATCTGTGGGTTTGCAAGTTAGTTACTATTACTCTATTTCTATCTTATGTAGATAATCAGGAGCCATACCCTCTAATTCCTTTCAGCTAAGAATACAGATGCTGTGAGTGACACTGTAAATCATATTAATGACTTCAACAAGGATGATCAAAAATGAAGATAGTGAGTACTAAAAGGAGACAGCAATGGTACTAACTGGAGCCTGTTTTCTTTCT